>JABCKK010007965.1:38230-49525 GCA_018221785.1 Calocybe gangraenosa
GGATTTACTCTACTTTTCAGCTGCTCGTCAGGTTCTAATGGAGATGTCGATTAAAGTTATCCTGATTTTACAACAGACAACAAAAAGTATCACATACTGTACACATGTATCGTACCAAAGAAAAAAAAAAAGCGATACTGAACAATACAGAAAAACCATTCTAAGTGAAGCACAGAAAGGGGAAAAAAAAATAATAAAAAATGAGAGTATTCACAGTGGTAAAGTAAAGCAACAGGAAAAGAAAAACTATAGGCTATCCAAGACAGAAAGAATGTGTTCCAACGTCCGTTCGTCGAGTTCACCGCGCTGCTCCAACGCAGACATGATACTCTCCTTGTTCAAAGGTAAGTGGGTCTGTGGTAGGTACATCTTCTCCAACGTCGACATAGAATTCACGATTCTCGTCGAGAACGAGTCCAAAAGCGCCATCAACTCTGCATCCGTAGATTGTGCGTTCATGGGGGGTAAGAGTCCATTAGGGTCGCCGTACAGTTCTAGGGATGATGTGGTGTCAGCGAGATCGTTCTCCACGCTGACACTGCCCTTGCGCTCTGGTATCGTCCTGAATATTCGGGACGTCGTAAGGGTTTCCAAACGCAGACAAATGAGGCCAAGTTCGCGCATCTGCTCAACGCTGAAGGGCACTCGCGAGCCAGAGGCTGTGGGTCCTGTTGGGCCCCAATCTTGACGTCCAGCTAGCTCGGCAGGATACAGCAGGGAAATGTTTTCTGGTACCTCTAGACCCTTCAACTTCACCTCCCCGACAGGAACGATGACGACACCCATTCGGCGGATAGCTTGTATCGCCTGCTGCGGCTGTACCTTTGAATACTCGGTCTCGGGCTCCGTTTGTAAGACAGAAGCATTGATCTCGCGGATGATTTCGGCGCTACACATGATTTGGCCGCCCGCAGCATTCCCGCAGATACGAGCAGAGCGATTGACCATGGATCCAAAGTAGTCCATCCGGAGCGTGATCGGATCTGGTTCAGGGCTTGGTGAACCACAATGGATACCCATACGCACACTCAAGCCACGAGCGATAAGAGTGCCATTGGTGTCGTACGTGGGCTTTCCGTCGTCACACTCTAAAATCTCCAACGGCCAGGACTCGTTAAGTAGCATATGTTGCACAGTCACACACCACCAAACCGCAGCAAGTGAGGTGGGGAAGGAGCACATGAAAGAGTCACCCTCGGTTTTCACCTCGTATCCTCCACAAAATCTCAACTGTCGTCGCAGCAGTGTGTTATGCAATCGATGCGCAGTCGGCATACCAGGGTTGGCCTCCCATAGATGAGTGGAATTTCGAATATCGCTGAAGACGAGGGCAATGTGTCCGACGGGTGGTGGAACCTCCCCATCGAGCCTAGAGATCATACGATCCAAGATCTGATTCTTCTTCTTCGGCACACCTGTCTCCGGGGTTCCTGCTAGCCCAATCACCATGATCATGGTACTTCCCTCGGCACCATAGCTTATTGCAAAGTCTCTCAGCTTCTGCGCCGCAATCATAGGGTCTCCCCTTTCAGTCCGCGCGATGTCTACAGCGGTCTGATACGATACGAAATCCCACAACCCGCGGTTCGCTATGATCACAAACTCATCCTGAGGGGAGAGCTCGTACGTACAAACGGCAGGACGCGCATTGATAACAGGCATCAGATGATAGAAGCCAAACGCCCTCGAGATATCAAGCCCAACCTCGTCGTTCACGAGCCCAGGAGGGGACACCCAACCTTCTGCTGCACGTATACGCGCTGTCTCCGAACGGTCATAGGGGTCATGCTTCTCAGCTACCGAATGAGCCGTGCCTTGCCTCGACACAACTGCCAGCGCATTCCCAACATTCGCAACGTACATCATTTTGCCAACGAAATACACCACGATACCCGAAACTCCGCTTCTGAGTGTTGCAGGGTCCGCAATGCCACTACCCGCGCCAGTCCCGCTTGCAGTAGACATTTTTCTTGTCGAGGTGAAGAGGGAATCATGGAGGTCCTGATTGAGCTTCAAGAACGTCCGCCTCAAAGCATCAGGTACGCCCTCGTTTGACTTGGGATTGAGAGCCTCCATCTGAGCGAGTAGAACGGCCACGAACTTATCTCGGAGGAACTTTGCAAGGCGATTCGGGCTGGCGCCGGGCGGTAACGATTTTGGCGGTTGCGAGCGGCCAAACATGGCAAAGACAGCCTCGCCCTTGCGATCGCGAAACTCGTGCACCAGGTCAAGCATGTTTAGGTAATCGTTCTTACCGAGCGCATCTGCAATGCCGTATGCCATTGAATGCACAGTCGAGACGGAAGTACGGACACGACGGTCGTCATTCTCGTCTGGAATATCTACCGTCGCGTTCATGACAGTTGTGGTGATCGTGACGTCCATGAGCCCAAGGACTCGCAGCTGCGTGAGGTCCGTGAAGCCGGAAAGCGACTGCGGTTCTGCGATAGGCTTGCTGATGCTGCGCCGACGATTCACGAGATGTTTGCTGGGATCTGCCTTGATCTGCAGTCTGTTGTTGCCGGACAGGTTGAGATATTTAAGGTTCTTGTTGAAATTCCTAGTTCGCGAAAAGGTTTTCAGCACTCGATTCGAAAAAAAGAAGGACAGTTTGAACCCGCAAACACCTACCAGTTCCAATCAAACTCCCAATTGTTGACATTATACTTCAACAAATTACTGCCCACGTCGAGCACCATCAGGTTTTGCACTTTGCCCAGCTCTTGAGGCAAGGTTTGCAGCTTGTTTCCATTAAGGTAAAGTGTTTTTAGCCGCTTTAGCCGGGGTAGGTCTTCGGTGGGTATACTGGTGAGTTTGTTGCCACTTAGATACAACTCTTCTAACAAGGTGAAATAGCTGAAGAAGCGAGTGGGGAGGTCCTGCAACTCGTTGAAGGAGAGGTTGAGTACCCGAAGCTCTTTAAATTGCATGAGCGGGTGCAGCGCGTCGTCCGTGAGACGGTTCTCGCCGAGGTAAAGACGCTGGAGGGAGTACACTAATGGAGGCAGCACACCACCCACACCAGAGTTGCTCGCTAAAGACGTGGTTGACGCTTTGCGTTGATCCCCAACCCCCGGCGGCACAAGCGTCTCGACGCTGTTGAAATCATTCATATTGACAGGAGGGGACTCGTGCCAAACACCGAGGAAATTTGAGGTAAGGTTGATCTTTTTCAACGACGCGCAATTCCACAGCGCTACCGGTATTTCGGTGAGACTGTTGTTGTGCGCATCGAGCGCTTCGAGGTGTTGAAGGCGCCCGATGCTAGCTGGTAGCGCAACGAGTTTGTTGTCGGAACAGGAAAGGAATTCGAGGTAGGTGAGGTCGCCGAGGGTTTCTGGGATAGCGCGGAAGGAGTTGTGGTCGAGGCGGAGGCGGCGGAGGGAGGATAGGTGTCCGAGGGCGAGGTCGTCAAGGGATGAGAGTTTTGCGTGGGAGATATCGAGGGCGGTAAGTGCGTAAGGAGGACGGCCGACAGGGCCGGGTACAAGGGATAGTTGAGTTATTTCATTATATGACGCGTCAAGGGTAATAAGACAGGGTCCAAGGGATAAATCGAGACCATGGACAGCATTATGGTCGGCACTAAGATTATGAAGTTGGGGGAGCATAGACACAACAGCGAGATCAGATATATTATTTCGCCGACAGTCGAGCGTACGAAGGCTGACAAGGCGGGAACACTCGTCAGGAAATCGGGATACTTGGTTGCCAACCATGATGAGGCGTTCAAGATGGACGAGTTGGCCAAGCTCGTCAGGTAGTTCAGAGATGGTGTTGAAGGAAAAGTCAAGATCCCGGAGTGCCTCGAGCTGGCAAATGACACTGGGTAGCTCGCGAAATTTGTTGTTGGAGATGTTGAGCGTGACAAGGCTGCGCAGTCGAGGAAAATACCAAGGAAGCTTCTCGATCCGGTTGTTTTGTACAAAGAGCGTGTTGAGCCCATTTATATGGTCAAGGAAGGCGTCCTCAAGGTCACTGATACGGTTGGAAGAAAGGTCAAGGCGGTGGAGGGATGTCGAGTGGCGTACGCTCTGCGGCACCTTTTTCATTGCCATGTTCGATAGCCTGAGCTCCCGAAGCGTTGTACACGATTGTATAAAGTCGAGAGGTACCTCTAGCATGGGATTCCTGGAGAGTTTGAGAGATACTATCTGGTCCGCTTGTTGATGCAGAACGACCGGAATTGTACGTAGACTTCGACCCGTGAGATCTATATGATCAAAGGTTTCAAATGTCAACTCCTCCTCCTGAACTTTTATGAGTATCAGGGCACTCAGGTTTTTTGAATGACACTCACCGTTGGACCAAGCAGCTGTGTTTTGTAGACGAACTTGAGAAGAAACGATAGACCCTCACCACCAAGCAATTCAAGACCGTCAACAGGGTCATACCCGGCCTGCTCTAACCGTCTCCTGACTATGTCTGCAGGGCGCTCCGTTTGCCCTAATATCCGCTCCCGACCCCTCTCCTTGAGGTATAACCTGTGAGTCTCCGTTTCCTTGCCCAACAGTAGTTTCTCATTCAACGCTGGCGTCAGGTTAGCTACGGTGTGGTGAGGTGCCAATGACGCGATATGAAAGGTGTTGTTTGCCCTATATATCCGTATAGTGAACGGCTTCTCTGCAACTCGCCCCTTTCCTTTAATCATTGGTTTCTTCGGTTTACGCTTTTGAGTATTCAGGAGGAGGTTTGGTACGAGGTCATTTGGGATAGCGTGGATAGGTAGTTCCGCGTTCATGGCAAAGCTCATCGGTCTTCCGATACCGCCATTTGCAACACTTTCGTCGGAACTTGAGTATTCTGCCTCAGCTGCATCGGAGCCCTCTTTTTGAACCGCCCAACTCTCAGGTGCAGTCCAAGTAGGACTTCCAGGTCCACTAGTAGGCCGGGGAGGAGCAGGCAGCATTTTCCCATCGTCGTAGACCCCGATTGGTACACGTTTGTCCTTGGGAGATATTCGCCACGCATCATTATAGATAATCCTGCCATTTCGTTTCGAGGATAAGGGGGTAGATAGAAACGGGTTACGAAATTCGGAAAGGGGGATTGTGCTGTTGTAAAAGGAGGAATGATCGGTACTCGAGTCGAAGCCGCTACTGGGTGAACTAGCTTCATTCGTAGGTCCAGACTGAAGTGTCAAATCGATGATTCCATCCATACTTTCAAGGTTTGTGTCGAGAGTAAATTCTGGTTGTCCGAATCCTAGTCTCGGAAGAGGGGAAGGGGACCGATTCCCGGAAGGTTTCCTCTTTTCTTGTTTGCTTCCTTTCGAGGGCGGAGACGCAAGTGGGGGAGGGGATGGCACAGGGAGAAAGGAAACGTAGGCATCTGGCACTGGCGGTGGCGGCTTTAGAGATGGATGTTCACTATCTTCGACGTCAGCACGCAAGCCACTCCTCGACCGACTCCTCTTTAACTTTGAAAATATGGAAGACTTTGCCTTGCGCAATTCTGTAGGAAGTGCGAGCGCCGCAGACGAGCCGCTGCCAAAGCGTTGAGGGGCGGTATCGTCGTCTGCTGAACGCCTTTTGTCTTCGGACGTGCTCAAGGTGCTATGCGAGTCGGACTTGCGAGGTTGGCGCAGTAAAGTACTGGCGCTGCCATACCTGATACTGTTGAAAGTTGAGAACGAGGACTTTGAGGCGAACCCGAATGAGCGTGAAGGCTTTGGTGGAGGCGTAGGCTGGATGTGAAATTGGTGATTGTGAACGACGATTAGTAGACTGTATATAAGGTGCATATAGAGAGATTGCACACCGGTTCGTCCCAGGGAGCAATCACTGAGCTGTCGCTTACGGACACAGCAGCACTCGCCGGAGTCGGGACCGTCATCGGGATATTATTAGTAGGAGAAAGTGTTCTTGGTTGGTCGGAAAGGATAGTGTTCGACGCTGTCGAACGATGAACCAAATGCATTTTTTTGTGCGCTTTGCATGCGCTTCAAGCCACAAAGAAAAGGCGGGCCTTGGGCCAACGACGGCGGCGACGACGACGACGAAGAGTACAAAGGGTTGACAAGGCCTCCTTCAAAGTCCAGGTTGATGTGATCTCGGCAATTACCTGGTTTGCCGAGCCGCGTTCACCTATTCGCCTGCTTTTAATTTTTCCGTTTGCGTCACATACGACAACCCGCATATGAAATCACATATCTGCCATCCCTCGCAGCCTAGAGCGCGCTCACATTAGTCTAAATGAACAAATTAAATAATCAGAACAGGTTGTTATATTCATCCAAACCACCCCCCCCCAACACTTCGCATGCACAGCACAGGCTCTCATGCAGGCTACCAATTTCCTGTTCTCATGACATTTTAATCAATGTTCTGCCACTAGAAGCCTACTTGACATTGACAGAGGCTCAAATGAATACCTCGCGCCAGCGGAATCCGGCAAAACAACCGAACAATGTGCGGTGGCAATTATCGATCTATGTAGCCAATGTCATAGTAGCCAATGTCATAGTATGTGGTTCACTCAGATATTTATGGAAATCTACTCTGATTTTGACTGGCCTAGCCCTCGCTGCAGAATTCCTTCCGTGATGATCAACGTCACGGTTTACGGCAGGATCAAGGGGTACTATAATTTTTTCGTACAGCAACGGAACGTCCACTTGGTGATGCGAGGGTAACTCAGCTGAGTCCGGTATATCTTGTGTGCAACATATGCTTGACCATAGCCATGAGTCCTCACCGTGACATCCCTTGTATCCAGGACGAGCATTGTCGGCAGCACACTTCATCTGTCTTCTGTCACCTAATGTCTTGTGTTCTAGGCTCTTTGGAGTTCATATTGATTGATGACGGCTTACATGAGGGCGTCCAGCCTACTCTTCAGCAGACAAGTGATGCCCAACATAGACCAAAAAACATCGCTTCTGAACGTTGGCCTTACTTTACACGAGGCGCATTTAACAAATCACCACATGTGGAGTGTAATATGGCACATCTGTCTTCGCTTTTCACATGATATTATAACTGGTCTCATCACCCTTCTATTGTCCATTTTATACTGCGAGCCGCCAAAAGACAAGACAATTAATGTCATTCGGCAACAATCAATCTTTACCACCTCAGAACTCAGCATCATGCATTACTGCTATGCCATCTGGCAATGTCTTCAACGGCACCTGGCGTAGCCGAATCCCGGCTTGACCCAAATGATACCTCACATTCCAACGAAGGCTTTGTGGAAAAAGTATCTTGAGCCGGGTCATTTGATGCTTCAACCACTACGAAGGTTGGTGGCAGTAATAAAACGTATATCCTCAAGCTCTACGCCCAATTCTAGAGTTGTTATCATGGTGATCGCCGGGCCTTGAGATCATTCCTCGCATGCACCGCACACAACATGCCACGCATGACATTCTCTCCTGCCAAGGCAGCCACAATATGAGGCTATTTGCATTCTGGTCACTTGCGGGGTCCAGTGGCTTGAGAGCATCAAAGCCTAAACACTAAAGTTGGTAACGAAATGGGGAAATCTTACTTTCTTCATCTAGGGACATCGTCATGTAGAAAGATGCCCAACCTGGCATTGGGTAATGCAGAAGGGGGCGAACGATAAAAGAACTGAAGCTTGCGGCTTAGTTGCCAGTTTGGACTAGATCTTCTTATTTATTCGACCAGGGCGGAAGAGATAGTATATGACAGCCGAGGCTTCACTCAAATCGGGAACGTCAATGGGTCAGCTTTGTTACCTTTCTCTGGCCTCACTTGCTGTTGACAGCCTTCACCTCGACCTCGCTTGCTCAAGGGATGCATTCAAACATATCCTTCATTGCTCAGCTTCAGCAGCGTTTCAACGCTATGTTGCGATCAATCTTCAGTATATCGATCGATCGATGATACATACGAGGGGTGGCCACGAGTCTACGATAACTGCCAGCCTGACACTAGATCTACCAACCGTCCCGCTGTTGCCCCGTTGTCTAACCGATACGGTGTACAACTGTACATGCTACCGTTGCCGACCAAGGTCACATCGTTTTTTCCGAATTTTGCGTTTGGAACTTCAATCAGTTAATTACCAAGGTACCGTGAGCGTTCTACGCCGACGGGGTCTTAGGTTCAGATGCCCCCCCCCCAAAGTTCCTCACAACCTTCAGGCTGGCCTAATTGAAAAGATATCTGCGACAATCCGATTGGACAGAAGAGCCTGGATAAGTGGCCTACGTACCCTTCGTCAGTATCATCTCCAGTGGATTTAGTTAGCTCAGTGGTCTCGATTGCTTTAATTCTTCTAGCAGCCTGTTTTGCTTTTTTCTTGTAAACATATCATGGGCAATCGGGTCAGTAATACAAGCTAAGTATGGTCATCTCATATACCTTTTTGTCCGTAGCTGGGATCCGGTTTTATACTACCTCTTGTTCCGCTTTTGTGGCACCCAGGTTAGCCTCAAGGTATGTATGCCTTGATATGGACCACCAATGCAGCCAGGCATTGTTTCATTGTCCCTTTCAATGTCTACTTTGGCGATGTGATCCAGAGCCCATGCTTCAAATCGCTCCTGCTTCCGTGTAGTAGATCGAGCAAGGCGGTTTGAAGGCTTTCGTGTTCTCAGTTTCTTGACTTCTAGGACTGAAGAAATATGACGACAGCCTATCGACGTCAATTATTCTTGTTCACCATTAGCCAGTCAAATCAGCCTCTGCCTGAGTGTGATCTTGTCACGCACCCCAAAAGTATCATTGACGACGACCAATTCAATATACAGAATTTGAATAGATTAAAAAAAACCTAATCTTGGTCTCAGCAACAGTGTGAGACAACCGGCCAATGCTGCCATGACCATGCGGTATCAGGTATATCATGAACAGCGCACCCATGACCGTTGGCTATACACAAAATAAACTCGACTACGGTCGCCGACCAGAGCCAAGGCCTTTTTTTCCGATTCCTTGATGTCAAAATTCATTCTGAGTGCGTGAAAGCGTTATAAGTAATTGCAGGTGCTAGGAGAGGTCTTAACGCGGTGATTATCTATAGGTTTATAGTCCCTCCATCTTCTCTTTCCCTGTTCCATTCTGCTCTTGAGGCTAATCTGGTACGACGTTCGAGGTTGGACCCAACTGCTGCAACAGCAGAAGAAGCAAGGATAGAAGATATGATTGAAGAACTGACGAAAGTGACAATAAGGTCACACAAATCGTCTCAGATTGTCTGTCGGGCCTCGCTATCTACAATAGGTGGGTCGTGCTAACAAGATACGTCACCCCCGTAGTATTCATGTATTTTAGTTGGCGGGTCAAATGCATTGTCCAGTAGTTCTTGCCGCCTCCGAGGTTGTCCCACCGGCGGCTTCCAAGGTCGTTGGTTCTTTTTCGCCTACCCAACTCTGATTATTCTCGTATCCTGAGCCTAATAAACAAAAGAACTTACGTCGCGCAGTTTTGTCAATAGAGCTGCAGTCTCCTCTGTAGTTAAACTAGGATACCAATCCAGTGATACTGGCTCGAGCCTGAGTTTCCTAGTCAACGGGTGCTCCCACAATTCAGCTTCAGTCTTTTCGAGCAGGTTCCCGGAAGGCTCCCTCCACTTGATGCCAGGTACATCGACAGGGTACATACGCTTCGCTGCATTCTTAGAAGCTACACCCTCCATCGCTTCCTCATCACGATGAATCTTGTGAGTCAGCATTGCGAATATAGCATTTGGAGCTGGTTGAGCAGGTTGAGCAGATTGAGCAGATTGAGCAGGCTGATCAGGCGATTCGTCTTGTTGCGGTTTTTGTAACAAGACCATGACCGCCTTGTAGTTAGGGCCCTAAAAACACACTAGTTGAAGGGCAGATGGGGGGTAATGATTGCGAATAACTCACTTTGTGCTGCAATGTTACATAGTAGAAGACTCCCTCCTTTGCCTCGCTACCTCTTACTTTGCCTTTGTTTCCAAGCGAAGAATTCTCTCTCGCCTGCCCAACTTCAGTTGATGTTGACTTCCAAGCTCAAATAAAATGCAGCTTACTACGCGAAACTCCTCCAATATAGCCTCGACCTGCTGCACGGTCTGTGTAGGATACGATTTGTCTTGCTCGAACTTGACGGTATCCAATGCGTGCTCGAACCATATAAGATCAGTTCTCAGTCGATTGTCGGCGCCGCTCCATTCGATGCCATGTTTTCTGCCATCAATACGAGCCCAATGGCCTTTTGCTGCATTTTTCGAGGCCACTGCTTTATACGCTGGAATATCCTGATGGTTACTGTGGCTCAGCATTCCAAACACAGCATTATTACCACCCTCTGGTTTCTTCAGGTATAGCACGACTGTCTTGTAGGGTTGATCTCCCTAAAGATGCCATATTAAAGATGAAAGCGACAATCCAGCCAAATAACTGACCGCCAATCTCAGCTTGTACATGCCTCCTATCTGCAGCGAGCCGGAGTCTACTTCCGGTCCGATAGAAACCCAATCCCTTACCTGTTCAAGTCTGGTTAGCCTCCAAGTCCGAAGCTCGACCAACAGAATATCTCACATAATATAACTGTCGTAACAATCGTTTGGCCACCTCGGGGTTTAAGTTGGCTTTGACTCGTCTGATCGCTACTTGATCAGCAGGTTCAAATTCGTAATCACCTTTTTTGGTCCCCCATAGAGTAACTTGAGTCGCCACATATGCTTGTTTATATTTTTCCCATAACTCAATGCCAACTGATCCCCCATCAACTGTGACCTGGCCAACATCCAAATTACTCGAGGCAAGAATCACTGGATCAATGCCTCTATTCTTGTAACCTATCCATCCAAACACAGCGTTGTCGTCGTCATTGGATAAGCTCAGGATTACCATCAGCGTGTGAACCAGATGGGTTTTGCCATTGGGAGCCACCAGCCTTGTTACGACTTCTCGGAACGTTCCTGGCTGTTCCTTGTGGATCGATGGTAAAAGATCTGTCGCACTCGTATCTGGGCCGTGGGGGAACCGCGTGGGCTGTTCCATACGCTTCTGGAGTGTTGGGATAACAGCCCCCAAGGCTGCCGACAGCAAGGATGACAAGACAAAGCCGGAAAGGAGAGTAGAGCGAAAATTTGGTATCATGGTGGGTGTAATGCGGATAGCTGTGTAGGTTGAGTGTAGAAGCGGGATGTTTGTACGAGAACCAGCTCGATGAAAAAGGTTGTAAAGAAGGACTATAGAGTTAAGACGTCTATATGAGAACTAGCTTGCTGATAAAGTTATTGTTTGTAGCGTTGAGACGCGTTTGTAACGAGAGCCAGCTCGGTGAAAGGACAGACGAGTTTTAAAAAATCCATTCACGACCAATTTTATAGCCCAAGATACCATAGGGC
>JABCKK010007966.1:1672-48701 GCA_018221785.1 Calocybe gangraenosa
ATTGCCAGACGCTGTTTTTAAGTGCTTCCAGTTTTGTATGCTTCTTAAGATGTATTCCTGATGTATGCAACATGTTCATCCATATTTAAAACGAAGATGTGATCTTGGTCACACTGCTGTATTGTACATCTACCTATATAACTTCTCCTATTCTATTTCAACTAAAAATCACAGCTCCAGCCTATTTAGATGGCATCCTCTCGACAGATTCTCGTTGACGACAATGACTCTCGCATTCAATATTCAAGCAATGATTGGCTCTTTGAAGGGCCTATTCAAAATATCCCCAGTTGGGTTGATGCCACTGTACACCCAACTTACAAAAGTACAACTCGCTACACGGGTGAGAACTCGAGCCTTTCGTTTTCTTTCGAAGGTACATCTATTCCTCTTTTCACATCCCTACCTACCTTTTTTCCAAGGTACATCAATTGCCATCTATGCCGGATCTGTCAGCGAATTTAGAGCCGAATGCTTTGTGGATGGTATCAGCATTGGGATTGTTTCGACGACTAAGCCTGGATTTGATGATCCTGAAAATGCGGGATTGTGCAAGCAAGATGTTCTTAAGGATGGCTTGCACACAGTAACGGTCAAAACTGTCTCTGGGACCTTACGGTTTGACTACTTGCTCTACACCCCATCGCCTCAAGCCTCATTTGAGAGCGTCAATTTGGTTATAAAAAACAATGATCCGAGCATAGTATTCAGCTCAGATTGGCGATCGCTCAACGACTCGTTCAAAGTGACGAACATGACAGGAGCTCACATAAACATTAACTTTACAGGTCTGTACACACTGTACAGGTGTATCACTTGCAATCATACTTGATAACTCAGCATATTCTTTAAGGTTCAGCCATCACATGGGTTGGCTTCGCATTACCATTTCTAAAGCCCACTCGCACTTTAAACGTTTCCGTCGACGGAGGTTCATATGAAGACAAATTTCTGCCCTTTCTTGCTCCGCTAGATACGCCCACTTCAGTAAATCTCTTCGCAACAGCGATCCTCACACCCGGCCCTCATTCAATGTCAGTTATATACCTCCCCGAAGAGGCACTAGAGAGTTTTTTTGCTGTACTACCTCTATATAACTGGAGCATCAATAAACTGGCCTCCAACGGCTACAATACCTCTTACAGTGACAACACTCCCTTCTTCAACTGACACCGGATCAGACAACCCACGCCAAAATCCATCAACTCCAATGGGCGCTATTGTCGGCGGTGCCATCGGCGGGCTGGCTCTCATCGCGATATTTATCTGTTTGCTTGTATTATCACACCGCCGCCAGCTCATTGATGCCATTCACATCAACACCTGCACTCTCACAACAACTGCAGACCTCCAAACGCCAACCTACTGAGAGCTCCAACGCTCTAGCTTTACGCACACCGTTCACCAAGTCCCCAGTTAGGAGGCATTATATCACACGCAACCCTTTCCAGAATCAGTCGTCGAGCTCACCTCCACGCTTTCACAGATCCAATACAGAGAACCGCGATCGTAGCGCGCCACACGCCTATCCCACTAGTATCAATGTCCCAGAGCCTGTAAATGAGGTAGAGGCGATACACAATGTTCAAGCTGATGCGCTTGTGGTACGCCAGGACCATAGTTGTAGTTATTATTCACCAAATGCGGTGGATCCTCCCCCATCGTATGCCTCTCTTTGAAACCACTGGAATGCGTTATGGAATCATATATTCAATCGGCTTTGGATTAGACGGGTTTAGATTTGTGTAATTTACTATAGGGATGTTCAATCATGTTCATGTATTTTTTGCCAACGTTCACGACAACTTTCGACATGCATGTGAGAACATATAGCAGAAGAATCGAAGCTGGGTCGGGACTCGACGAGATTATCTTAGTCGTTGTTTTTTTGTGAGCTCGGTTGAGTGTTGATTACAAGATAGGGTAATAATTGGCGTTGGCGAAACGTTTAACTCTTGCTTAATACCATCACTTGCTTTGCAGTTCTCTAAGCCGATGACGGGGACACTGGCCTAGTATACTGGGGGATTATGGACGACCTGACATTCCTGGGAGATAACGTGTCTGTTCAGATGTTCAGATGTTAGTAATAAACCATGCCCTCCATTGCTAACGACTACATCGATGGGAAGATAGATTTCCAGCATCAAGGAGAAGCCTTCCAAACTTATTACAAACTCTTTGGGAACATCAAGAACTCCATTAGTGCTATTCCTCTTATCGTACTCCACGGCGGCCTAGGTCCATGCCACGACTACCTGGCCTACCTATCCGACCTCGCCATCAAGTTCAGCATACCTTTCATTCTCTGTGACCAAATTGGCAACGGTCTCTTCTCGGACAAACCTCCAACATTCTGGTCCGCCGATCTCTTCATTGACAAACTCAGTAACCTCATCAATCACTTCTCCATCCAAGACATTCAATATCCTGGGTCACTCCTGGGGCGGGATCCTCGCATCTGAATCTACAGCCCGGAGAAAACCAAAGGGGTTGAAGCGCTTAGTGTTATCAAACTCGCTTGTTTTCGTAAAGACTTAAACGTTGAGCAAATGTGCTACTCAACACAAATCCGACCGACCAAGGGCACGATGTGCCCATTATGTATTCGCAAAGTTTCAAACCCTTTCTAAAATACATCTACGGTGCCCCCCTGGAGCTTACCCATCACTAAACAACGGAGGTATATGTAGGGGGAAGGTCTACCGCGCTCGCTGGGGAATCACCGTATGGAACGGACGTATTGGCTCGGACGTTACTGCGCAAACCCTGCACCTGAATAGCTACCGGCCCTGCGGCATCTTTGCCCACACCTAGGACATCTATACTGGTGACGCGAGCATGCGATATGTTGTTGTCGTGGTTGCTCGTACTGGAGTGATGGGAGCGGGAGGGTAAGCTTGCCTGATTTGGGCTTGGATCTTGTGTGCCGTAAGGTCTTGATAGTGGAAGCTTGGTGAAGGGCGGGGCAGTTAAAACTTGGAGACTGGATTTGTGGGGCGATTGTTTGGAGGATTGGGGTTGTGAAGAATTAAGTGTTGATATGAAAGGAATCAGTGAGTTCCCGCCGTTAACCAAATCTGACGTAGGCCCTACTATCGCTCGATGATGCTTGCGGCGACATTGCCAAACAAATAACCAGAGTATTATTGCGATAAGAACCAGGCCACCAAGGACACTGCCCACAATGGCGCCACTTGGAGTCGATGGGCGATGGTGTGAATTATCAACATCAGTAGGTGAACTACCAGATGAAGAACTGAGTGTTGCACCTGTTGAAGTCCAGTTGATTGAAGTTTCGGTAACATATAGATAGTCAAGACTAATTTGGGAAAATGAGCCATCAGAGGTGCCGTTATAAATGACGGATACTGAATGGGGACTAGGTGTCAGGTCCGGGGTCGTGAATAAACCTAGCGTATAGGCAAGACCATTACGTAGTGTGTCAGGGTTTATATAGTCTAACGCGAATTTACTAGGCGAACCCCCATCAACGGAAAAGGATCCAGAGCCAGTTGCATTTAGCTCCTGAGATATATAGCTGACCCATGTGACGCTTCTACCTTTTAAAATGGTATTTAGTATCAATTATCAAGCACGACGACAACGATAAACATATATAGCACAGACAGACCTGTGAAGTTTATTTTTGCGTGAGATCCTTTCGCATTCGCAACATATAACAGGTTATTGAGCATGTGCCAGTTCGAGTCCAAGACTATGCTTGGATCGTTAATCCCAACAATCATGTTGACGTTTTCGTAGGAGGTTCGAGGCGACGGGGTGAATAGCAAGTAGTCGAACCAAAGCGATTCCGACGCATTTGAAACATCGAGCCTAACAGTGTGCAAGCCATCCTTAAGAGTATCTTGCTCGCACAACACAAAGTTCTGACGACTGCTGGCGTCAGGAGTAGCCGGCACAATCAGACCAATGCTGATGTCGTCCACAAAACATTCTGGGTTACTGGAGGCTGCTTGACCATGAATCACAATCGATGTGCCTTTATGATAGATGAGTCAAAAAGCACGGAAGGTATTAGGAACAACCAGCATACCTTCAAAAGAAAACGAAAGGCTCAGGTTGCCAGCCCTCGCGAGGTGAGATGTATGCGTGAACGCTTGACCCAAACCGCCGAAATTAGAGCCATCGACCCGAGCGGGAACGCTCCCAACTTGATACCAGCCTTCCCCTGAATAACGAATGCGATCATCAGTGTCGTCGATAAGGATTTGGCGGGAAGATGTCATCCTGCTAGGCTAATGCTGTAGTGCTTGGGTGGGAAGGAATAAGGGATGAATAGACGGGTCTCGGACGATGACTTGGTACGCAATCCAACGATCGTCGTTCAAATGAGTTGACACCACAGCCATACATACTTCTTCGCATATTGGGGTCTGAATGGAACTACGACATTGCGACCAAGACCACGCTGTCGTTTGGAGGCACAAAAATCTGTTTATGGCATGCTGGTAAACGTTGATGGAGACAAAAATAGAACAAGACTACATACTCAATTGCTTACAAATCAAAAGGAAGCGGCACGAGCTGTTCTCAAGTAGTAGCACTAACATATACCTTTGCATGGTATGTGTCAACACAATGAACCAATGTGCTTGTACTATCTCCCATACAAAGTGACGAGGAAAATTAAACGCTGACACCAGTGGCTTGAGGGCCCTTTCAATCGTTACCTGATCGATTGCTGTCACCAACACAGCATCATCTGTAGCTTTTGGTGATACCGGAGTGATGCTTTCTCGTATCTGCTGACAAGGGTACGCGAGGTGTTGATTAACACTTGTCACAGGTGTGTTATGGAGAAGCAACCATCACACAACACGGTTTCCGCCTCCCCTTGATTGAAATCACAATGTTAGATGTGTGCGCCCACCCCTGTAACGTTGCCAGTCTTTCCGCTCAATCATCAGAATATATCAGAGGAGGAGTTCAAGATTGCTATTATGGGCTTTAGATTGATTTGCGAGTCAGCCAAAAATCTAGAAATACAAGAAAAATTGTGGTCACGCTACCGTCCAAAAAGGTTCCCTGTGGTGTCGCTAAGAACAGGCGGGTCTTATTGCTGCTGGGACAAGAAACGGGATACACATGAAATACTTGCTATGGGCAGTTAAAAAAATCTCGTGGGATGCCAGTATTGCCTTACCTTGTGCTGCTCTCATCGATGTGCCAATGTTGATGGCTAGGTCATGGAAAGAGAGTTGTCAATAAACCGAGTGCGGGAATAACATGATGAAAACTGGGGGTGATATTCTTGCTATCTCATACCAAGTATGAGGTAAAATGTATTTTGATAGCTTCAAGCTTTAAAAGAAGAACGGAAGCATAAGTTGTGTGGTTGTTGCTAACCTTGACACTGGGTATCCCAGATCCCCGGCCCCCAACATGACACAGTCCAAAGCCTGTCGATACGAGGCCTATTATATGACGCTCCTTCCATTTTTCCAAACGGAACAAACATGGCAAACCGGTGACTGTGGACAAACTTAGGTAGTTGATCTATGTTCTTACACTTGTCATATAGAGCGGGCCATTGAGTATCGAAGTAGGTTCGAGGCAATGGGTGAAGAGCAAGTAGTCAAACTTAGCTGCCGCAGATGATCGATGAAGCACTAAAAGTGAACGTAGGCCAACTATGGTGGCGTGAGACGAGCTTGTGTGCTTTTGACTAGGATTGGTATTGACTGTCCAGTGAATCAGTATCGGTCAGTTAGTTAGATCAGTGAATGCGAGCATCGTTGCCATCCAAAAAATCTTTCGAGCGGCGATCATTCCGAGAAAGGACAAGACGGATCGCAAAGCAATGATCATAGGGTAGAAGGACGACACCTGCGGTGAATTGGTTCTGTTTTTCATATTATCCGGGTTTAGAGGGACAGCAGATGGATATCTTTCACAAACATGCGAAGAATAAAGCAGATATGAGGATATAACGGTTCCAAAACTCGTTTTTTGGTGCGTATTGGGAAATCATGAGGCGTTCTATCAATCAAACTTGATGAGTCAATCCTGACCTTGGGTCTTGAATTTCGCAGGTATTGAGTTGTTCCTCAATTCTTACCAACCAGAATAACATCTGTGGGTAAGAGGTGCGGATTTTCTTCGTTGGTTGGTGATTGGTGATACAAAAAAATATCGGTCTTTCCCGGTGATTACATTTACAAGTGAGATCAGATCAATGTGCGGGTGTCAAGCCTCTGCAATTGGTTGCACACCTATAACCTCCACGCTAGGCCTATGGTTTCTATAAATGTTTGTTGAAATCAAGTATGAAGTGGGATATATACACTAGGGAGCGCGAACTCAAGCCCAGGGGTCGCGTTGATGCTTGACGCGATATTTCTTTTCCCGATTTAATTGGCATACGATTTCCAATGCTTGCTGATCACCATTCCCGATACCTCGGTAAATGATAAGACTGTAACATGTTTTTATTAAGCCCTTATTTCCATTGCGCCTGCTAATTGTAATTTTAATAAGATATGGGAAGGCTATAAAACGTAGGTTGATTTTCAGCAAACAGGTCATTCAATCCCCACCTCCACCAACTAAATCACCAATCACCAAAGCCTCATTTTCTAAATGTCTCTTTTTGCATCTGCACCCCCTGCCCCAACAAAGTTGGGAATCTACAAGCGCCTCTCTACTAATGCTGGTGTCCACGTTTCGCCTCTCCAGCTTGGTGCTATGAGCATCGGCGACCAATGGAACGAACATTTGGGCGCAATGAACAAGGAATCTAGCTTCAAGCTACTTGATGCGTATTTCGATGCTGGCGGCAACTTTATCGACACCGCGAGCAACTAGTGAGTATCGAAATTCTCGTCACTTTATTCCAGTAATAACGTGATTTTGGTAGCCAGGAAGGAAGTTCCGAGAGGTTCATTGGTGAATGGCATGAAAAGCGAAACAACCGTGATCAACTCTTCATCGCGACAAAGGTATACTTCTATGACTAGAAGTATGAATACATCAGCCTAATTTTCTACTCAGTACTCAACCATCAGCAAAGACGACGACTCTATCAAGCAGAGGGTCCAGTATGTTGGCAACAGCGCCAAGGCATTGCATCTTTCCGTTGCCACCTCTCTCAAAAGGCTCCGCACCACTTACATCGACCTATTGTATCTCCATTGGTGGGACCATCAAACCAGTATCGAGGAGGTCATGCGCAGCCTCCACGCACTCGTCTTGGCTGGCAAGGTTCTCTACCTCGTGAGCTATATCTTTGTTCCCTGCTGGTTTTCATCTAACTGTGACTTTCAGGGAATATCGGATACCCCAGCTTGGGTAGTCACCAAGGCAAACCAGTACGCACGGGACCATGCGCTGACCCCGTTCTCCGTCTATCAAGGTAACTGGAATGTCTTGACCCGCGATTTCGAGCGGGAAATCATCCCCATGGCACGCTCTGAAGGTGAACGAGCTTTGTTTATTTGAAAGTTTCTGTTATTGATGTGTCATGATGTTAAGGTCTGGCGCTTGCCCCATGGAATGCGCTTGGTGGAGGCAAGTTCCGTACCGATGCCGAAGAGGAGGAACGTCGCAAGACAGGAAACGTCCGCACCCTTTCTGGTCCTAACTGGGAGCGCAACGAAAATGAGAAGAAAATCTCAGCTGCTCTAGAAAAAGTTGCAAACGAAGTTGGCACCAAGCACCTTACCGCTGGTGTGTACACATATCTTCTTTTCGCTTTGGACATCGTCTAATACGCGAATCGGCCAGTTGCCCTTGCCTACCTTTTGCAGAAGACAGCCTATGTGTTCCCCATTGTTGGTGGCCGCAAGGTCGAGCAGCTTTTGGGTAACATTGAGGCGTTAAGCATCTCCCTCTCTGATGAGCAAATTCAATACCTTGAATCTGCGGTTGAGTTCGACTACGGTTTCCCGAGTAACTTCCTTGTAAGTGTTTGCCCATGTCGTCTCTCACTCCTTGTATTAAGCTTTCATCCAGGGTGATGGAACAACCCAACCCTTCCTCATGGCGCTAGCGGCCAACTTTGAGAAACCTCTCATTGCCAAACCCAACCACCCGACCAAAAACTAATAGACTGTATTACAATGCACCTGTAAATATAAACCGATAGACAACGAGTAATGCCATCTGAAGTTGAAAAAGTTTTGCTAGAGCAAGGGCGCGAACACATTTTACTGCAAAAGCTATTGAATAGCAATAGCATAGTCTTTTTTATAGGGCTTTTGGTTACCGGCCTTGACCAACTTGATGTACACCATTCATCACGCCACTCAAGGCCCAAATAATAGCTGCCGTGTACCCAAGTGGACTTAACTGGGCTTTCTTGAAAAACAGCCTTCCATTGAAGCTGTACTATGGTGTCAATCAGAATCGAAACTATGCTATCAAACGTGATGTGGTCTATAAAACTAGCCCGGCTACCGAGTTACAAGTCAGTGTTTGGTGGCGTTTCCAATCCCTGAGCGAATTCGTCATAGGTAGCTAACATCGAAGTGGACAGAAAAGTGCGGACCGTTTCCGTCCCCTGGACAAACGCTTGGGCCTGGATATTGTAAAGCGCAGTGTACTCCCCATTGAGAGCAATAAGATCTTTATGAATGCCTGATTCAACGACTTTTCCGTTCTTCATACAGCTGGTAAAGGTTGTTAGACACAGTCAGAAACAATACAGATATATAGATAAGCTGACATGATAAGGTCTGCATGTTTGGTGAGGTGGCCAAATCGGTGTGTAACAAAGATCATCGTCCTCCCAGCTTGCTCATATCTGAGTTGATTGAATAGCTCAAGTTCTCCCCTGGGGTCCAGGGCAGAGCTAGGTTCGTCAACGGCGATAAACTTGATCTTCGGACTTCTTAGTCTCATAAAAGTTCGTGACCTAGAGTACCGGGAACAAAATTAGTGCATGGTCTAGTATGTGGCCTGGCAGCAGCTGACGCAGCAAAACGTTGCTTCTCTCCCCCTGTCGATGGACCAAATTGTAAGCACTACTATCTTGTCAGTAATGATAGGATCTCTTGCGAATTACCTGATATTTTAGTGACTACTTCAAGCTCGTCAAGAATATCTTGCAGCGCCTGGTGCTTTTCCTCGTCTAAATTATAACCCACCGCCGTTTTCACTGGCTCAAGAATAGTTTCCAGACCTTGCTTCATGCCCGCAAGCACCTCCGTAGCCCCGCCTTTCCCCGCAGCCTCCTTAATCATATCAGCCTCAGTGCAACGAGCAGTGTACCCGAGACCAATGTTTTCAGCCAGGGTAAGTGGGTAAATTTTGTGGTCCTGGTTGAGAATTGCCGTCGCATCACGAAGGCTATCCTGCTTGTAGTCTTGTATTGGAAGGCCGTCGACAAGAAGACGTCCAGAACTGACGTCATACATTCGGGTCAATAATTTAATGAGTGTGGATTTCCCGCTGCCATTGGCGCCAACGATAACGACGAGCTGTCCTGCTTTGATTTGGAGGTGTATGTCTTTCAGTGCACCTTCTTTGGATTTCGTACTTGGGTATGAAAATGATACATTCCTGGAATAGTATAAGTCTGGTTTCGAGGGTCATAGCAGGAATGTTGTCTTACTGAAAGTCGAAAGACATTCCCTTTGCTGTATCTGGAGCTTGGTAATCGATGGCCCCGTCAACAAGCCTAAGTTTCTCGACGTGGTATAGATTTTTGATTGTCTCTAGTGTATACACGATTTGCGAGAACATCGAAAACGTGGTTTCTACGCTCGAAGTTAAAGCTGATGATTGTTGTCGAAGGATCGCAAGAGTGGACATCGAGTGTGAGGAAGGGTTGAGGATAGCACAGTAGGTGAAGTAAATCTGTGTGAAAAAGTCAGTTGCTGTATTTCAATTTGAATGGCGTTTGAATACCAGAGGTATTTCCCAAGAGATAACCCGAAACAATTGGAACAAAGCCTTAGATTCGAACCGTAGCTCGTTCAGTGGGTTTTCAACGTAATTAGCGCCTAACCGCTTCCGTGATTTTGTATATTCTGCAATGGAATATGTTGAGAATGTGAGTGAAGGAGCCTTGAAGAGCCCAGACCTTCCATGATGTGCTTTCCAAGGTTGTTATTGACTATGTCTTCTCGAAATTCTTCTGTGCCCAGCAAGGTGAGCGCGCGGATGCGGGTATAGTCTTTATCGTTCGCGAAGAACACCGTAGCTGATGCTACATGAAAAAGACGTATCTGCGAGTGTAAAGTTGTTCAAACCTTGGGACCATGGTGATTTTAGTGACCTTGATGCTAACGGATAAATGAGACACAGTATTGTGAAAAACGTCCCGCCGTGGCTTTGGTATAGTATTGAGCTCAGGATGGTAATCATACCCAGCAGATTCGTGAAAGTATCGCATATTTCTGAAAATGTATACCATCCCATATAAGCGTGAGGTCGTTCAGTCTTGTTTACTATGCTCGGTCAGATGACGAAGCGAGACGCGGTGGTACCTTCTTACATTGGAGGGTCTGAACATCGTATCTAAGGTTTTCTACGCAGCTCAAAAACCAATCGGGAGCAAAAGACTGACCGAAGACTGACCTCTCATCAAATGCTCTTGAAAAAACGTATGCGTCTGTGCCGTCAATTTTGGTATGAAGTAGTTTCTAGCTGCGTGTTAGACAGACGTTCCGAGAAGACCAACCAATCCCATACTGAGCACTCGAAGAGAGACTGGACATCATCGAACAAAATATGTGGGCTGCGATGGCCTGTAGGACTGCTCTTGTGTCGCATGGACCTCCTTGTAGATAAGTCTCAAGCTGTATATACGTTACGTCAGTGAAAACAGCAAAAACGCAAACAGGAAGGGTGCAATACGTACCGTGGTGTAAAGTCGAGAAGAGATGTACACATTTATTCCGGGCTCAATAGCTTTCCACATTTTCAAAACAATAAAAAGAACCACAAGGGGTGGGCTAAGGGAATAAACGTCCATGACAAGTCTGTATACGTGGGGTAACGTAGAAGTATGTTTGTCCCAATCGAACCAAACGGATGGCTTAAGTGTGAAAGATTCCTTCATAGTTAGTACCTTCCATATACCAACGTTTGTGGTAGATATCGCGGCTGGTACATCATGATGGATATTTTGACTAGTGTTCTTATCTTTCATTTCGATGAATTTGAACTAATCTTTTTCAGAGATCTTGAGTAAACGGTATGAAGAGGGACTTACTGGAAGTTCTCTGGGGGGCTTGGGTGGCCTGGGCAAAGATAAACGTAAGGCCTTTTAACTGATCTACAGGCGCACAGCTTGATGTGAACCCCGGGCCCAGGCGCCTAAAATGTACTGGGGACGTCAAGCACGAGGCGGGTGAAAGGTCACTCATGGGTATATTTTTGTTTACAGGGTGTCAGCACGCATGGTCCACCCTTCTAGATCGCCTATGTAACAGAGCACCATGCTTCAAGTCCGAAAGAGAGAATGCATGGAGCACTGCTTGCCAGTGCAAGTGACACTGCGACAGAATATCAGTAGCCTCCCTATGTTCCGAGGTGTGCGGAGTAGCATAAATAACATTCTCTGAGTCTAAGTATATATGTCATCGGCTGATTAGATAATTACTCATTGTTTACTGACAGCAATAATGTCAAATAAACAAAAATAGATGATTCTTGTGAGTGTGAGTGAGCGAAGGCTTGGTCACGCGTGCTCCGTCAATGGAGAACGTGAACAAGGCGTACTCCAGTCCACTCAGAGAACGCGACAAAATACTCGACCCAAAGTACCAAAAGCAGCTAGCTAATTTAGAAGGGAGGATAGAACGACTGAAGCAGGCGAATAGCGACACTTTAAAGCAACTCTTTGATGCTCAAACGCGTGGAAATCGGCTGGCAAACTCACTCGGGTTTAACGATATTTACGAGGCCCAGGTTACCATCGACACAGGAAACCACCAGATCCCCTATAGGGACTGTTTCGAGCGTATCGAGGCTGTGCAAGGGGAGCTTCTGGAAGCACAAGCACTCAATGAATCCCTTCGTGCACATGTAGCCTCACTAGAGGAGGAACAGAAGCATCTGAAGCGGCAAATTTCAAGCACAGAGAGTGTAGAATATCGAAATCGGTAAACACTTTCACTTCTCAGTTAATGGCGCACACTAAGTCGATGCATCTAGAATAAAACCCACGTCAATTCAGCAGGAATATAACGAGTTGAAAGAGCGGTATGACGCTCTACTTGATATCAAGGAACGTGCAGCAGCGCGCTATAAAGCCGATTACGCGAAATGGCGAAGATTCAGTGACTGGCTCTTCAAGGAAGAAGCGCTACACGCAAAACGCGAGGAGGGTTCAGGAGCAGAGAAGAAAAATAAGAAGCGCCAAATAGCAAATATATTGCAGAAGAAACAGATGATGATGGAACTTGGGCCAGACTTGGAACCTATGGAATTGGAACATTCAAAGGATGCTGGTTGGTATTCTGCCACATCTTATCCCGAATATATGAGAACGTGATTCACAGTTAACACGTCAACGGTGTATTCTCGACCACCGCCGTTAGGAGGTATCACTAATCTGCAGCACGATAAAGAGAATCTCGTCGCTAAAATCGCCGCTCCAAGCATTAAGAACAATGTCCAACGTTCAACTACACCCTCACCGTCTGGAAAGACAGTGTACATTCCTCCCATCGCGGCAATATCGCCTATGGTCATATCACCTACCAGCTCAATATATCCAGACCGGCCTCTCAATTCGGCTGGGCCATCACAAGGCCCTTCAGACTCCCCTTCTATGTTCATAGACCGCTCTCCTAACACGACTAGACAGCCCCTCAAGTTTAATCATATTGTAACCAGGACCCCAAAAGCAATGGGGGATGTCAGGTTCGTGGGAGACACGTACACATATGGTGTCAAGTTCTTATTACTTTTCCAGCTCTCAAAAGCAGGGCAAGAAGCGAGAAATTATTGTTCTGTCTTCATCTGACAATGAGGAGGATTCAAAACGTTAGTCTAGTTGACCTACTTTGATCAGGGTGGGTCAAAGGGCTGATTATCCAACAGACTGCAACTTCGTACCTTTGGCTCAATCCAACACGCCATCATCACCACCCACAGAAGTCTCTGATTTGGCTTCCTCCCAGACTGAACCAGATTCACAAAGCCAAAGTTAGTACTTGTAATCTCACCTCATCTGCTATCACTGACCCATATGTACTCAAGTCTTTTCTTTCCCCAATCCAACTCCTTGCCCACTCAGGCCAGCTGCCGGGAGCCTCGTCGTATCTAATCGTCATATAATTTCCCGAGATGGCGACACCTTACAGCCAACCAAGGTGTCACGACTAGGCGAAGGGGAAGCGCCTTCTCCAGCTGCTAGCACATCAACCCCTAAACCTAGAGTGTTATCCGCCAGCGAGACGCCTTTGGCGGAAAAGAGGAACTATCTAATGGTTCAAACTCCACTAAATAAATATACCAATTCGGCTGCGGGCACGACACAGAAGCGCTTGGAAGACTATTCTGCATACAAAGGCCGGGGACGGTATGCTCCTGATGTCAAGGCGTATGTGCGCAAATTCGTATGCCTAGTATATTGGTTCTTACTATTTTCAGCGCCAAGAATACCATCAATTCTCGGTTCGAAATCGCCCCCAATCTAAATAATGGCTTGAGCTACCAATTCGACGAAGTTGTCCGCAACAAGACTCAACGTAAGCGTATGAATGCTGGTGATTGTGAGGACTGTCGCGGTGTAAGACCTTTCTTATCTTGCGACATTCTGTCTTGAGCTTCTTTTGGTAGTATTATGAAGCTATTGGGCCGCTGCCGAATCGTTTACAAGCCCCCTTATGGCGATCCCCTCCTAATACTCCAGTAAAACCATGCGAACACCACCAACGGAACCTACATGCATCAAATACAAAAGACAAGAGTGGTAACAGGAGCCGCCAGGACGACATCAACTCACACAAGCAAGATATATCACGCCACAGACATCACTGGGAAAGGCCAGAAACACCTCCAGGGTACTGGAATATCGGGTTTCCATCTTCACCAGAGGTCCAACGTATAAATCGACAGGCGCAAGAGATGCACGAGAAGAAACAGGAAAAAATCGAAGCTGCTACGATATCGGAGGATGGTCCGTATAGGCGACGATCATAGTCCACGACTGTCTACTTACTGTCCACTAACACCTTATCTATTAATACTATTCACGATTAATGTAGGTTGAGATGCGATTACCACACAATACACATTGAGCTGATATACCATCAGGCCTTACCTCCGGATTCCAGCGGCTGACATGTGGAACGGCGAGTGCCAGCCTCCCATAGAACAGGGAAGCCATGGCTGACTCGTCTGTCGCTTTGTTACTCTTCCTCAACCATCGTGAACCATGCGTAATACTCTCAAGCCCAGAAACTCTCATGGCAGAAATTATACTCCCACTGGCGTGCGACGGTTCTTCTTCAAACTTGAGCTCTTAGGCAAGCGCTCCTCGAATCCGTTTCATAACACTGGCAACCTAGACCCCGTGGTTGACACCCCACCCGAGAAAGCCCAGCCACCCTCTTTTAGTGCCCATTCTTCTCCGGGAAAGGAGAATACCAGTCAATCGCCAAACCAGAGCAAGTCGCCTGTCTTTTCACGAGCTCGACTAGATCGGGTGGCGTTGCTGAATGAAGATGCCGCTGAAAGCGCGATGGTCATCACCACCTTTGATGATATACCCTTCTGCTGCCATGAAGATCTGATAACCATGTCACAGGAGAGACTCGTCGAGGTTGCCACTTCTTTAAACACCAAGTTGCCCTCCGTGTTAGCCATCGACATCAACCATTCCCTTCCAGCCAATCTTCTTCGACAATCCATCGAGCGGATCGTTGGGCTCCCCGGCGATGTTCCGAAAGCGCCAAAAGCACCCCGCTTGATGACAGATTCCGAGTGTAATAGACGTCTACCCGCCGAAATCGATATGCGAGCCGAAATCTTCAAGACGCCGCCCACTAGCCCTCTAGCTAGTCGAAGCCGGATTCAAGGACAGCCCAGCTCTCTCATCAGTCCTCGCCTTGCACGACTTGAAGAGGAGGACGAGTCTGAGATTGATACTTTTAAGGCTGATAGGGCTCTGAAGAGACAGAAACTCTCATTTAGCCGCGTTGACAGCGAAGACGAAGACGACTGCGATGTTTTTATGGGACCGGAACACACACCGACACCACTTCCTGGCCTCCGGCGTGCATTATCTAACCCCTCAGCTCAGAGCGTTTCCTCGGTCCCTGTACGAATCCTTCGATCCCAGAGCCAGCGAGTCGAGAGGTCAACTATCATTGACACCGCCTTTCTGGGTGACAATAGAACTCGGCCCCGCTACAAGGCTAGACAAGCTAGCGCGGACGTCAAGCTTCGACAACCGAGTCTCATACCCAAGCCAATCGGCGCCCCGAGGAGATCAGGACGTTTAAGGCCTACGACCAATTATCAAACTTTTGCGCCGCTGAATTATGGCGACAATAGCAGCTCCTCTCAGTTTTCCACAGCGAAGGGGAGCTACTCGGCTTCTTCAGCCGTCATCGGGGTCAAGAGGAAAAGGGGTGTCGATGGAGCCGAAGCGGAGCGTCAGATGATGTGCGGTATTAAGAGGATGAATATGACTGGCACGGTTTCCGATATGGATGTGGGCTCTTAGCTCTTAGTAGCGCTAGGAGGACCTTCGTCCTCCAATATAATCGAGAATATTGTCTGGGTATTGTAGAATACTGTAAATTCAAACCCGACTATACGTGCTGTCATCCCGATGACTAAATATATAAGCTCTAACAATAATATTGATGGCCGTCCTTGACCATACCACTGATGGGTACCGAGGATGACCAGCGTGGTGAAGATATGTTGATATATCGCAACGTCTCACCATAACAGCTATGGAAGTCTTACTACAAGCCCTCCTGGTGCTTGTATGCGTATCGGCTCTGACTGTTTATGTTTATTCTTTCTTCAGGGCTTTGCAGGTGTGTACGGAACCTTCTTTCAGAGCTCAGATTGATGTGGCTCGTGGCACACAGATATTTGGGCATGTCCCCAGCTTCAAACCTTTGGTAGCGCCAACTAGTATTTTTGGAGGCATACTCCCTCGAAGTAAATGGAATCCTGGCCATAACTGGCAATGGCTGGATCGAAAAACAGGTATGTTCTTCTGTCACCTACAGCCAACTCACCTCATTGAAAGTCCCTACATAGCGTACTTCAGTCACACTCATGATATCATTTCTATGATACCGCTCATCACTGGAACAGCTTGCTTTTACACTTGCTCAGTTGATGTATTTAAACAGCTGCTTGGCAATGAAGGCAAGACGCATCTAGTCAAACCTTTGGACTTGACACTGCAAAGGTATAAATTTTGGTCTTCTCATGTTTTTGTATCACCGAATTTTTGCTACAGCCTCTGGGGAGACAGCGTCGCTTCGGCGAGCGGCGATGTATGGAGACGTCACCGAAGGATCGTCGGCCCTGCGTTCAACTCCAAGACGTAGGTGACCTCCCCTTTGGGGTAAACCATTATCAACGCTGAACACGACTTACAGCTACGAACGTGTTCGGAAAGTTACGGTCACCACGTATCAAGACATGGTTATGAGCGAGGGCTGGGACAAGCAAGACGTGGTTCACGTACCTTCCATCAAGGACTTTATGTTGAAAGTTAGAACTTCCTACAGGTCCATTTCACCAGTAACTCACTTGGCTATTATACCAGTTCTCCCTTCACGTTGTCGCTGACTGTCAATTTGGTATCCCGCTGACATGGAAAACGCCTACACAACCTGGCCAAGATCCGCCCTTCGAAAAGGTCATCACCACTGCAACGGCTACCCTAATCCCTCGACTTATCCTCCCTAGCTGGGCTTACAACTTACCCATTGAAAAGTACCTTTGTTATGTTCTTATGCACTGTTTAGTCGGCTGAACTGTTTCCCAGGCTTCGTGAGATGGGTTCTTGCTGGGAACTCATGACAGAAACCTTGAAGTCCCAGGCATTCAATCCGAATGAATCAGCTGATGAGGAGGCCCAAGAGCTTGGAAATTCCAATGTTCTATCACGGCTTGTCGCTTCTTCAGAGAGTGAAGGCAAATTTCAGTTGACTGAGGACGAAGTCGTATGTCCCACAAAGCCAAGGTCCCATGTTTAATGAACATCTGATACCATAGGTGGCCAACATCTTTACTATCTTATTTGCGGGTCATGGTATGTCAACACCTTTCCTTTCCGTACCAAGATCTGACCGCGCCATAGACACCACCGCCAGCGTTCTAGCAGCAACCATTGGGTACTTGGCCATTCATCAAGATGAGCAAGAAAAGGCCCACACCGAGATTCTTGGCAAGTTACCGCCTGCTGGTGACCTGGTATGCTATCCAATCATCGAAAAGAACCAACGTTTCAACAAGTCGCCAAGTAGAACATTTCCAGCACCACAGAATTACCCTATGTTGAAGCTTGTTTTCAAGAGTCTCTTCGCCTCTTCCGTAATTTCTCGTTAACACTTCGCACTGATCTATAGTTGACATTTTTCCCAAGCCGCGCCACTCATGGCTGCTCGCGTCATGCCCGAAGATATCACCGTACGTGTTCAGAGGCCCACAGAGAGCTTCATAACTCTTCCTAAAGGAAGTCGCATAGTTATGGACTTTATCTCAATCTGTGAGCTCCACGTCTCCATGACGTTATGCTGACTCCCATGACAAACTACGCCTAGATCGCAACCCGAACGTTTATCAAGACCCCGATACGTTTCGACCGTCCAGGTGGCTTGGAGTCTCTGAGCCAGACGTTCCAATGTTTGGCACCGGGCCTCGTGCATGTGTCGGTCGTAAGTTTGCCCACACTGAGGCTGTATGGCTTTTGGCATTGATTCTCCGCGATTGGGTGCTCGATGTTGAGCTCAACCCGGGGGAAACCCGAGCCGATTATGAGAGTAGGGTGATGAGCGTCGGAGGTTTTGAAGGCACAGTTTTCTCTATCGGCCCCGTTCCTGTGAAGTTAAAAAGTAGAAAGCACGCCGCACAAGCTTTGTGACCCATGATTGTTGGGCTTGAACAATTACCCGACTGTGCTTGATCTGTATGCCGCAGTAATGGAAACCATCACTCGTAGACTATGCCACCTCATAATATACTTTGCTATAGGCCACTGACACCGATATGGGTGAGCCAAAGTTCATAATAATTTCACAGGTGCAAAACAATAGGCACATTTTCACCAGGAAAGGAAACAGTTCATGTTACTCTTCATGTTAACCCCCCATACGGCATACATATATATTTACCAGGCGGTGTGTAGAGCGCGCATGTCGATGATATGTGTCTGGACGGACAAGGTTGTGAACAGTATAGGCGCACGCCGTGCAATTCGGGTACAAGATGACCTGGGTATAAAAGCGTATATTGATGCCTCGTATCCGAACTTGGGAAACTTTACGAAACTGGTCCACTGATCCAGTTTAGTCATGAGTTTTCGGCATCTTGCATTTTCACCCAGAGCCCTCCCTGTACCGCAGGAACGAAATTTGAACTGTGAAACCCATATATCCACTCGTTATAAAACGGGCTTACATTAACATACATGGTCAAGTGCAACTTTGGCCAGACTCTTTCAGTTGCCTTGCGGCCAACACCGCTAGCCCAGTTGCCAGGTGGGCGCGTCCCCTGCGGGAAAGCCGTTTCATCGAGAAATATGGATGAGAACTGCTGGCAGAGCCTGATAAGCATAAACGATATCTCATTATACGCAAACTAATTTTTATGCCCGTTAAGTGCAAACCATGGCGGTCACGAAAAATGATTACCTGCTGGCCCAGGCAGATTCGTGGACCACCATTGAAAGGAAGAAAGATGGAGGGGTTTTTGATAAGATATGTCTTGAGCCTGTGGTCAATGAATCGATCCGGATCAAATTCTTCCGCTAGTGGTTGTTGAATTGAATGCCAACAGATCTAGACGAATTTAAACCTAGGTACATACCATCTGGGCCCCAAAGGTCTTTGCGCCTCTGCATCAAGAAGATAGAGTAGACAATCCTGATGTTCAAGGAACGAGTTTAGCTTTTGTTCAACTCGTTGTATGTTACCTACATAGTTCCCCCGGGAATGTACATAGGCTTCTCACTAGGATCCGGCGACGTCCATGTTGTTGCATCGACAACCTCACTAAAATAAACTCTGTAAGCTACACGGATTGGAACTAACACGAAGCCTTACCGCATATTGAAAGGACTGTTTTCAGGCGCGAATCAGCTCGAGAGGAGGTATATTTGGAAACAATACACACACAACTGGGAAAAGGCGAAGGGTTTCTGAAAGGAATGAGCCTTACCGGACCTAGAATTTTGCAGGGTTTTTACATACCATTGATAACAGCCCGTAAGTATTTCATATCTTTAATATCATCATAATCGGGACGGCGACTTGGTCCAACCTTTGCAAAGATTTCTTCGCGTAGACGTTCAAGGACTTTGGGATGCATTGCAAGAAAGTAAAGAGCAAATGTCAAAGTTGCAGCAGTGGTATCACGGCCAGCAATCAAGATGTTGAGCCTAACTTTGCAGTCAGAGTAGTCTGAGCTCAGGATCGTGGGACTTACGTTTCGTCTCTGAGGACCACAGGATCTGCTTGGTGTTATAAAGTTCGAGCTTTTCCTTTGAAGGGATTATTTGCTTACCGGACGAAAGCTGGACCAGATGGTCAAGAAGAGTCTCTCCGTCCTCTACCTGTGAGTTAGGCTGTTTGTCATCCTCAGAAACCTTCGGAGCAGCCTTCTTTTTTGCCAGGGCAGCTTGAATGATAGGGTCAATGTACGCCCTGACAATCTTCATTGGCTCTTTTGTTTTATCTCCCAAGATTTCTGTGAGTGGCCATGTCCAGCCATAGCGAGCGCGGCTTGCTATGACCTCCTGTACTTCAGAGAAAGCACGCGCAAAATTGTTGGCGTGAACCGAGTTAGGGGTAGTAGACTCTGGTGATCCGTGACGGGCGTTATGTGGGTAAGGCAGATGCGCCACAAGACTATGGACACAATGGCCAAACAAAAATTCCGTGGCGGAGTCAAGAGTGAAACGAGACATCAAATCCTATTTTAAAATGGAGAATAGAAGGCAAACGTCAGCCGTGTCCACATACCTGTAGATCGATTGAATGTCCACTACTCATACGGTCTCGAATAATGGAGATTGCGGTATCGGTATGTCGATCGAACAGCTCAAAGTCGCTGATTCTGTCACGAGTAAAGAAAGGGCGTGTCATAGATCGATGGAATCTATACGTTGTGATATTGAACAAAAGGTTTTCTGAGCGTTAAAATGATTTACTTCCACATATCACCTGCTTGATTTGAGTATATATAGACGTGTACTTGATGTTTGCAACCCACCATCCTCATTGAATATGCCAGAGCCTAAGACCGTAGACATCATTTCGTGCACGCGCCGGCCTGGAGCCGCCATGATAAAAGCGGTGAGCCTACCACTTGCGGGATAATAATTGACGGCTGTTACACACCTTTCACATAGTTATTAAAGTCGGTGGCGAGTATCTTCTTGATATTTTCCGGAGATGTTGTGAAGACCAAATCGGCCCACAGAACCCACATATTTACTACGGGTCCTTGTGCTTCGCATATCTCTCGAAACCCGTCAGCTGGAAATATGTGAGCAATTGGAATCAGCTAATTCCGGAGAGTATACCAGGGTAACCAACGTCCCAATTTTTCCTCAGATCTCTCAAGACGTCGATATTGCCGAAGGATTCTCCAGTCACTTTAGGAGAGAGACGAGCCCCCAGCTTATTGGCCCTACGTTTATCGATGATGTTTTTCAAAAAAACACTGAAAGCAGAGAGTAAAAGGGCAAAAATAATGAAACCTGAGACCAGGGCCAAGGTTGGGATACGATAGTCATATCTGGTACTCATTGTTTGCAGGGAGATGGCAAACAATGTATATGGTACACTGAGTTTGACTAGCTGGCGAATGGCGAAGTCAATTCCTGGAGTAAAAGGGGTGATCATCTTGCGTGCGTCTCTAAATTTTCGAGGCATTGAGATTCATTTATGGTGGCCTTTGCTCGGATAAGATGCTGCATTCAGTTAGTCTGTCACGTCGAGCTGACGAGGGGCCGGCCGTAGGATGTGATTTCTGACCGGTATAGCACTAGGCATAGTCTTGCATACTTCAGTCAGTATTCACGAGATGTTTATAATGAAGCTTGAAGCCGTGTGTAGCGCCAAGCTAACATTTGATTGTATGTTATGTACTTACGGCAAAACTCCTATAATGTTTCGTTTTCTATTCTCAAAGGCCTTTCCAACCTTCGTTTTTATCTTCATCTTGGTGGCATGTACGACCATGCTTATTTAGTCTTTAGGGCATCATTTTCGGCTGCGGATCTACCCTAACGTTACCCGAGATTTTGAGTCTGTTGTGACCCGAGCATTCAAGAGATGTCCCGCTAGCCCTCGCGCCTGATAGCGCTAAACTCTTCTAGCCACGGAAGTAAATTTTTCTAATACTAACTATCTATTGCCCCATGAATGTTTCTAGCCCATCCAACCTCTATTATGATGGTCACCACCAGAACCGCTTGCTCCCATATATATCCAGTCGATGTGTCGACACAGCTGGACAAGGGAAAGATCAACTTCACCGGCTGTAGCCGCCGTTTTGCATCTTGACAGGCAGAGTGCACTTCAGCGAGTTTTGGATGTAGAGAAACCCCAGAAGGATTTGCACCCTGGATTACAACTACGAACTTGTCGGAAGGTTACAGCTAACCTGTATAAGGACTGGCTGAGACCGAAAGCTGGAACAAGCAAGGACCGGCTCTTTGACGAATAGTCTGTGATGAACGGCCTGTTGCACGACATAGACCATTCAAGAGTTTGGGCTGAATGTAAGAATGCCTTTTGTCCCGCTTCTCTGGTAGGCTCGCGTAACTAATATCTCAGATCTCCTCACTAGTTATTAATTTCGCAACCCTCTGTCCTAGAAAAGCATCTCAACGCCTGTCCTAAACCTTTTTTAAGGGACTACATAAACAGCTAGTTTTATTCTTTGTTTGATATCTCATAATAGGGCTTAGGAGCTGTCATTGAAACGTGACGCCACTTTGTTCTTAAGCAAAGCTACTCCCAGCAATCCGTTAGCTGGGGAAAATAAGGACTTGGGACTAAGACGCAGAAATTTGAGTCAGAACGACAGTAACAATGAAGACGCGTTCCAACCATCTCAACGATTTGCATATATTCTGTTGACTTCGTGCGCATGTGTTGGCCACAGGTTATCCATATTTATTTGGCGCTGCATCAACCTCCAAAATTGGATACTTGACGTTAGCCCGGATCCGGGGCGATTTAATGAGTATGAGAGCAGAGCGATGAGTACCGAAAGAAGAAAGTTTATCTTGTCCAGCCCGTTCTGCTGGCCAAAAAAAAAGTATGCTTGTCTCGAGCGCACGAGCGCTTTTAGCATAATTGCATAGGTCCAGCAGCAATGTTTTAAGATAAATATCGAATAAGAGGGGGAAAGATGTCGGCGACAGGTTTAAAAAATGCGAACAATGGATCAATGCGTTCAGTAGGCCTAAATCCAAAAATCCACATGTAATTGTCCTGTGCGCAAATTCGAAGCGGTGAGTATCATCGCCAACAATAACCGGATTTGCACCATATCTGTCTCATGTTTGTGCATAATTGCTCCCGCTGCGTATCCGTTTCCCATACTTCCAAAATAGCCAAGGTCTAGAATCAATATACAAATGAGTTGACAATAATCATAGTCAAAGAGAATCAACATGGCATACGCAGGACATCCAATAATAATCCCAACAGCCGCTAAAACCGTGTTTCCCTTGCCGTAGCCGAGCGTGCTATACATCGCAGGTGCAAAGAGGGGAAATCCAAACCCGGCGAGAGAGCGTAAAAATGACACAACGGCTATAGCTATGTCATTGGCGATTGCAGCGGTCAGAGAGCCCGGTTCTATGTAATACAGAATGTCTACTCACCAGAGGCGGCGTGCAGAGCGAACACATCAATTACATACGTTTGGATAGACAGATACACCAAAATCATCCCGGCCGATACAATAGCGATACCCTGTAGATTTTATGAATCCTGATAGGTCAACGAAGCCAAACAAAGACCTACAAAGTCGACAGCAATCCAATGAAGATGTTTTTCAGCCGCCCATCCTGATAAAACCAGACCTGCAGGTAGAAGGATCGTACCAGGGACCATGAAGGCTATTACAGGAGATGTTTCAGTATGTTTATAATGAGAGACAGGTTGAAAGAAAAATCACGGAGGCGAAATTCTGGCTCTCCCACGTTATTGTTCTTCTGTTTGAGATATATGTACACCTGATCCATGCGCCGCGCACTAATCTGGGAAGCAATGGTGAGGCCGATACCTGCCGCAAGATAGTGCAATCCCGCTATGCTCGTCTTCTGGCCATAGACTCCCTCGAATGTGGTGGGGATGGTTGTCAGAAACACTGGATTTCATCATTACGAGAGCCCTTGATAATTTGAAGGAAACTGTAGCCCTGAGCTTACAGTAAAAGACCCCATATATGAAAGCCATATATACTCCTAACAGTTGGATGATTTGTTCATGAGCAAACAGGGTGAAGGGCCACGTGAGGGCAGAGTAGAGGATACTCGACCATCTGGGGGGAAAAAAATGGTAGCTACGAACCAAAATGCAGTAGTAAAATCACCTGCTTACGATCGTTCACCCTTCACCTCGTAAATTGTGTGCACGGTTGTTGCCCGAGCCTTTGTAGTATCTAGCGTCTTTCGGATACGCTGTGCTTTACGATCCAAAAGGCATGGTGCATAAGCTAACTCAGTACAGCATGAGGTGTGAATCATGGTATAATCAATGCTACGTACTTTCCTCAAGAAATAAAATACCAACCATTTGAATGATACCATCAAAGATGCTAGTAGACCAAAACTGGGGGAACCGTCAGCCATGAAGTCAATATTTTGCTTACGTGTATATACTTACCACCCAGCGCCACGTCGTTCTTTCAGCAATCCTAAGAAATTAAGAAATTAAGCAGTAACCAGTGATGGTCAGCACATTGACATACCAGGCACCGCAGATTGGTCCAATCACAGGTCCAAAGAGAGGTGCAAGGCCATAAATCGCGATAGCCTTCCCTCTTTCCTCGGGAGGCCATACATCTCCAATTATGCCCCCTCCAACCTTACGATGTTTTAAATGAGAACGGGGATTAGATAGACAAAAAGGTAAGAATCGTACAGGGAATGGTACACTTCCGCCCAAGCCCGCTAAGAATCGAAATGCAATGAGTTGCTCTTTCGTCTGTGCAAACCCACACGCTGTATTCCACACTGCGATACTGTTCAGCTCATATAGCTCATATAAAGACTGATGTATTAAAATAGGAGTGATCTCACCGAGATAAAACAGGTTTGCGAGTTGCAAGACTCGTGATCGTCCATAAATTTCACTGAGCGGTCCTAGAACCTAGATATAACTCTTTACTCGCACGCATAGGAGAGGTTTTCTTGACTGCTTACGAGGGGGCCAAATGCTACGACAGCATCCTAAACATACACGACAACTAGCTGGGTTTACAGTAGATGCACTCACCATATCCTAGAACAAAGATTGATATCATCGAGGCAACGACTATGCTTTGAGCTATGTTTAATTCGGCTGCGGCATAAATGGCTGCAGGTGCAATCATGGTTGAAGAGACAGGGGATATGAATAGAAAAAAAGAAACGATCGAGGTGACAGTCCACTTGCGGCGATACGACCAACTACACACATGATTGAAATAAAACACACATAAGATTGTCAAGCGGACTGACTCACTTTCTAGGGTTTTCTGGATCATCTGGACTATCCCAGTCAACGACGATAACATTTTTGGGCTGCAGTGTCGTATCTGACTGTACAGCCATCTCGCTTTTTGCGTACTTTTCCGTTGTGGGTATATTCTCAAGGTCGTCGGACATAATGGTGTGAAACAAAAGTATTTCAAGCTGCTATTAGTGATTTGTACTACGCGAAACGACATTTGTGTGTTGCCCCAAGGTGAATCCACGAGTTTAGCCTCGGCGGGAAGAGAAATTAATGCATGGCATTTCCTGTTTGGTACAAGACCAGGAAATTTTGCTTCTGTTCGTTATAGTTTCTGTTGACATCCATCTTGGGCTAGTTTAAAGCGCCATACGTATAGTTCGGCATGCTTGGACAATGGACACAGCTAAAAAAAGGTTGAAAGAATGAACAGATCAATTACATCCTTGCACGTGCTTGAGCCCAATTTAGACACCTCGCTTCAACGCCGCTGATGTACTTATACTTTACCGTGAGGAATTAATATTTACATTTTAGCTCTTGTTACACTTTAGTCGACTTTTCTTTTAGCTCTCGCTATCGTACTACTCTATTTGACCAATGCGACATACTACCCCATGGGGTACAGTGTATGTCTCATTGGTACCGAGAACCTAATTCACGACATGCTTTCACGATGCACTGCCATCTCGCCATTGCTACTCGCTTCCTCATATTGAGATTGAGCCTTCCTTTTTTAAAATCTTCTATTCCGAATTATTCGTTGTCTATCCGTTTACGTGCACCGAAGGCCTCTTCCACTAAATGGCACGGGCACCGAATAGGGCGAGCGTAACTGGGCCTAGATAAAAAGGAGAAAGCCCGTCATTGATCATGCAAAAGCAAGGGCATACGGCTGACCTTCAGACCGCGTCTACATAACCCAGAAGATCAGTCTGGTAGGATTTATATTCGTCCACATAATCACATCCACTGACCGTTGTAGCCTACCTTCACACCCATCCGAGTTGTGACATTATCATTGTCTCTACTGGCTTCCTCCCAAACCGGAGTTGTCCTCCTCTGGTGCTTGTTGGATCGATCTTGATCGCCCCCTCTGGTTTGTCCCCTTGCTGGACTAACCACCAAAGCCAAACATAGCCATGACCGTATCGCTCAGAGACCCTCCTGCCCGACTGGTGGAGTAGAGCTAGCAACAGATCACATCGTATCCGCAAGACGGTGGTGGAATGTTCTGATATAAAGTGAACTCTGATTCCTTATAATGGGATCACTGACTTTTGATCTATATTGATACCTGATCGCAGTCGGATAAATACCTGCTACACTAAATGGGGTCGCCAGAGAAACGGGATTTCTAATGGCAAACCTATGCTCGTGCACAGCCCACTGGTTTCCAAAAAAAGACACAAAAATCAAGTTGTGAGGTTGCTTGTAGGTATAACGAAACATCAAAGAGCTGCATAGATTGCCGCCGGTTCGAGAGGTACAAGGAGAACAGGAGGCAGTGACGAGCCAGTAGGTAGATCTAAATTGCATGGTTGGATGTTGCTAACCTTGTGATTCTTGCGATATAGGCCAATCGTAGACCCATCGGACGATCACACAATGGGAAATGTGCAATGTAGATGCCAGGTGTCATCCTAAGATACATCTCAAACCGAGATTGTTTACTTTTGTGCCGCAGCACCTTCTAACATGTGAAATCCTTTCTCAATCGTCTCTTCTAACGAAGTCGTCCAAGTCCACATCCAATTTTTCACAAGAATTTCGCCCATCTCTGTCAATAACGCAGCCTGAGTAACATCGTCAAGTTCACGAGGAGTAAAGTTCTCATGGTTCAGACTAAGGTATCGTCCGGCTTGATAAGACCGAGAGGCGATGTCTAGTGCAAAGGGCCGTCGGAGTGTATCGTAAATGCGTAGAACATCAGGAATGGTATCGAGATTTGCAGACCGATGACCGAGCAAGTGTGCAAGAACACACGCGTCCTGTTATTCATAATCGGGCAGATCAATCGTAAGACAATGAGGGTAACCGAGAGACAGTACCTCAATAGCCTGGCCAGCGCCTGATCCCTGATGCGGAGCCATAGCATGTGCCTGCAAAGTGTATGAGACAGAAAGAGTCACGAACAAAAGATTAGTGATAATCAGATACTTACAGCGTCACCCAAAAGTGCCACACCGCCGGAACCGAAAGAGGGCAATGCCTTGACGGTATGGATTGCCCATTTGGTCGGTTTGTTGATGCTCTACATTTGGATGTATCATTACAGATGCTGGTAGCAAGGCCAATAGCCCACCTTTATAATATTCACCAATTCGGGCTCCCAATGGGCAAGAGAAGAAATAAGATCGTCCTTGTCTGCTTCGGCTATCCATGGGCCCTCAAAGGACGTGTCTGCTAAATTGTAGTCCATGTGATAAGCAACTATATTCAACAAGGTTCCTTTGGCGACGGGATAAACAATTACAGCCTAGAAGGAAGGAGATAAGAGATGGGCAGAGGTATGCCAAGGGTCGGTAGTTCTACCCAGTTTCGTCCCAAGTACTTCCAGCCCGCCACTTTCAGGTGACTAAGATGACATGTCTTTGGTAGTCAGTAAACACACCTCTGTGCCATGTTCGCGAACGACGTCCACTGCCGTTAGTTTCTCCACTGGAACAAGAGCTCTATATGCCACAGTTCCTGTCCAAGTCGGATTTATTACGGCTAACAGTTCCTCTGCATCAGCGCCACGACCCTCCGACAGGGCCCTTTGGGCCTGTTCCTGAAAAAATATCTTGCGGACGGTTGACTTTATACCGTCTGCGCCAACCAAAATATCACATGTAGTCGTCAGGCCGTCTTGAAACTTCACTTCAATTTTGCCTGACGGTAAACGCCCGTATGAGCAAAGTCGTTTAGAATATTGTATCCGACATGAGGGTGGAAGATGCTTCACGAGCTCCTCATGAAAGTCAGCTCGATGGAAAAAAAGTAAAGCCCCTGATATGTCAACAAAATTGATCAAGCGGTTAGAGAAATTCCATGTAAGGGCAACCGTCACCTTTGGTAAGGACACTGCAAAAGGTATACCCCTGCGGTTGGTCACTTTTTCTAAACACAAGCGTACATGCTAGATGGAAGCCAATTCCAATGAACGGACTGATATTGCCCAAGGGTGAGCCTCACTTGTATCCTTGGTCGGCTTGGAAGATGCGTGAGATGCGATGTCTTCGAGGCCGATAGAAGTCAACGCATTCCAAACACGGGGCCATACCCCAATACCAGCTCCACTGGGGGAAAACTTGCTTGCAGATTCATATATTTCGACTTCGATGTCAGAGTACTTCGACAACGCAACGGCGAATGTGAGGCCTCCTACCCCCCCTCCACTACTCGAAAGTAGAATACATGATAAGTTTTTTTTAAAGTATGTGGATTTGACATACCAGATCATCACCTTGAACTTTGGATGCTGCATTTCCCAATGTTTGAATGATACTACCGCTGGGTTGGTACAAGACCAGAGCAGGGACTGAATTGTGATGAGACACGTGCTGATACCTTCACCGCCGTAATTAGCATCCGCATGGAGAGATATTTTCACATATTAGACATGCATCCGATTTCCCACCCAACGCTCACGTTTACATGAAACGGTGAGAAGAAATGCTACTATCTCAGTTTACCATGAGAGAGCTTGTGTGCATACAAGCTCTAGCACTGGCATCATCAGATATTGGGCATCTGACGGGAGGTAGACACGTCACAATGACAACCCAAGATTCCACGGAGTTACAATTGTCTCCCGATAGCGACTGACACGGTTATTAGATAGCATGATGAGCTGTGACCTGAGCCCATTGTGAAGTCAACCCGGAAGGCCGCTGGGCTACAGTGACGATCGGCAATCTCCGCCTGCGTACTTGAAGTTGATCGCGTCTTTCAAGTTGGTGTTACGTCTGTTCAATGCACAAGTAACAAGATACCTATAAGAAGGCCAGTAGCAGACATATCTCATTTCCTCCGCTTCGGACTCTATAAACATATATTTATAGCTGGCCGTAAAGATATGGCTTCCCTGCGTGATTTTCTCCAAGGGTATAGTACCGAAAAAATGCTGACCTTCGGATAGCAGTGGGGCTATGTGCAGCTACCGTACACTCGGAAGGACTTAATCAGCAAACCTTTCCTGGAACCTAATATTTAACACGGGCGCTATTTCACCTATGCCAGTTGGGCATGATATTCTCCACGCTGAAATGGCTTTTCAGCGTGGAAAATATTGCTTCCCTTCGGCCCGCTTTGCACGTACTTTAATCTGGTCCAACAGTCTCATTGAGTAAGACCAGCCCTTGTCTAGCACCCAAACCTGTCCTGCTACTACAACATTAGGTCGGAACATGATACCTCTATCTTGCTAGCGGCGGGTATGGCGGTACCTTTGCTAATGAATCCTGTCAGACCAGTCTAGGCCTCTTGCCAATGGCCGTTTCAATTATTAATGTCTCTCAAAGTACCGCAGTGACGGTGTTGACTGGCTTGATGCCGCTTACATGGATTTGCTGAAACCTTTGTAGAGTATATAAAAGACTTGCGAAAACCTTGGGGACTCACTCCTCCACCCGATTTAACATGTATATCAAGTTGACCAAATTCGTTGCGTTATGTTCTATGCTTTCTTCGACAAGTGCATATACAGGAAAAGGTACCTCCCTGAATATCCTTCTGCCTTCCAGATACCTAACTGACTGTCTTGTGGTATAGCCTCGTGGGACTCTCTCGGAACCACTCCCTGCCCTAAAGCATGCCCGCTAACAGATTACCGAGTTGCCCTTCCCGTTACACTCTTTCCCGACGGGCAGAATTGTTGCTCGCAGGTGATCGTACAATGTAGGTGCCTACTTGCTTCCAGTCCCACCTTATACCTATAAAACCCCTAGACCAAAACAAGCAAGTTACAGCCACCTTTACAGATCTGTTTCTTGCAGGTGCAAACTCGTACAACATCAGTCTCAGCCATCAAGCTTTTGCAGAACTTTCTCAACTCGAGGTTGGAACGATAGATCCAGTAACTTGGAATTTGAAGTGAAGTACAGTAGAATCTACACAAAAGATGGGTTATAATTATCGTGAGGGATATGGTATATGCCATATTCAGAGTTACTAGAACATTAATTTAGCGTAGGTGTCCATTTCGTAATGTTGCATCTATATAGCGTGTGTGTGCGAAAACCATGAATGATATATGAAAGTCATGCCAGGCGTAAAGAAAGCGGACATTCCCCACGTTACTTTTGGTTTGTCGTTTGTGTTCATACCCGTGCGTACTTGCTTTTTGTGCGTATTTGCTTCCCATACTTCCAGAACAACCAAGGCCTACACAATATTTGGTCAGGTGAAACACAGGATAAAATCAAATGAACGTGACGACATACGCAGGACACCCAAGAGCAATAGCCACGGCTGCCAAAATTGTATTACCTTTTCCGTACCCAAGCGTGTTGTACATTGCAGGTGCGAAAAGCGGGAAACCAAAACCAGCTATTGAGCGTAAAAATGACACCGCGGCCAAAGCAGAAGCGGCGTGTAGAGTGAAAGCGTCAACGACATATGTCTGTATGGACTGGAACACAAGGATCATCCCGCCACCAACTAAAGCAATGCCCTATATAGCCCTACATCAGACGGGGTACATCAAGCATGATCGCAATCAAAAGCTTACGACATCTGTAGCAATCCAATGAAGATGCTTTTCAGCAGCCCATCCGGATAAAAGCAGGCCTATAGGTAGGATAAAAGTACCAGGCACCATAGATGCTGAAGAAAGGGTAAGCCGTAAACATATTACAACGGAGAAAATAACATACGGAGGCGAAACTCGGGTTCTCCGAGACCATTATTTTTCTTCTTGAAATACATATAAACCCTGTCCATGTATCGTGCATTGATCTGAGAGCAGAGGGTAAGGCCAACACCCAGCGCGATGTAGTGCAAGCCCGCCGTGCTGGTTTTCTCGTGATACACTCCCTCAAATATGACGGGGATGGTTGTCAGGAAAACTGGTTTGAAATATGTGAGTACTCGACAACTTTGAAAGTAAACCTGCGGGCTGAACTTACGATAGAAGATGCCGTATATGAAAGCCATATATATCCCTAAAAGTTGGGCAATTTGCTCGTATGCGAACAGGGCGAAGGGGCGCGTGAGAGCTTTCGAGAAGATATGAGACCATCTACGAAAGAAACAGAACCGAGAGTTCAGATTAGATGTTGCCCCAAGAAGTTATCTACTTACGTTTGATCGCCCTTCACCTCGTAGATGGTATGTACGTTTGTTGTTTGAGCTTTTTCAGCATCCATAGTTTTCCTGACAATTTTTGCCTTACGAGAGAGAAGCCACGGTGCATAAGCTTCAAAAAAAGTCAGATGTAATGTTTTGACTATGATCAAAAGTGACGCTACGCACTTTCTTGGAGGAAGAATAGGCCGAAAAGTTGGATGATGCCATCAAAAATGCTAGTTGACCAGAACTGAGTGCTTGTCAGCCACCAAGTCAGAGCCCGTGTATATATAGATACTCACCACCCAACGCCAAGTAGACCTTTCAGCGATCCTAAGGGGAAAGAAGGTTGAATATCATTATGGCCCGCAACAGCAGTCATAACGTACCAGGCACCACAGACGGGCCCAATCACAGGTCCAAGTAGAGGTGCAAGAGAGTAGATGGCGATGGCCTTTCCTCTTTCCTCAGGATGCCATACATCTCCGAGTAAACCTCCGCCAATCTGGTAAAGGGTATAAGATACAAACCGGCAGATCAATTAGCCAAGAAACGCACGGATAATGGTGCACTTCCACCCAAACCTGCCAGTAGTCGAAATGCAATGAGTTGCCCCTTATTCTGCGCAAACCCACACGCCAAATTCCAGACTATGCGCTACTATCAGCTCATGCAAATTAACAGGTTGAGTGAAAATTGATCTCACCGAGGAAGAACAAGTTTGATAGCTGTAAGATTCGCGATCGTCCGTAAATTTCACTAAGTGGTCCGAGAACCTATAAAGAACTTTAGCTCTGTATACACGTAATAATGATTTATGTCCGCTTACGAGAGGCCCAAAAGCTAAAAACGGAATCTTTAGCGCGTGACGTTAAGTAGGTGTAAGAATCACACTCGCCAAAACCCAAAACAAAAATGGACGTCATCATGGCAATGATAACATTCTGAGTGACACCAAAGTCAGCTGCAACCCGTAGTGTTGCAGGTGCAATCATAGACGAAGAGACTGGCGTTATGAATGTAAAAGAGGAAACGACCAAAGTAGCCGCCCATTTGCGTCGGTAGGGCCAGCTAGTAGGTAAGAGGATTTTGTGTCAGCAAAACAGGCAAGAAACAGGAACAGATTGGGGCCTCGTCACTTTTTCGGGTTGGCGGGATCATTCGGACCATCCCAATCGACGATGATACCATCGCTCGCCGTATGTGTCGTGTTTATGTTGGTGTTTGAGTCACTTTTGTGGTCCAAATCCACGGAAGGTGAGGCGCTAGCTGTGCGGTCTGGGGGCATGATAGTTGAAGAGCATGACGACAAAAAATCTCTATTTATACGATTTGCTTCAGACGGAAGATTAGCCGGGCCATGACATGGACGAATCTGCATGATCATTACCGGTCTGTGTGCCGAATCCTAAAATAGATTATATGTATAATTACGCTCAACAAACATCATTGGGGCCCTACAAGCCGTCGAGTAAATCTTCTTTTTTTATGTCCGCGAGGTTGTGGTAGGTTGAATAAGAAGTGTGTGGTAAAGGTTGGGTGAGAGTTGTGGTTGTAAATCAAATCACATATTAGTGACTCCCGTATTACATAATCCATTTTCAAAATGTGCCGCCAATGCCGCCAGTAAACCACATGCCAATTGACTGCCCCGGCATTCTCGGGGGTCCCAGGCTCCAGCAACTACGCACACAGATCAGGAATTGTCAAGAGTCAAAGTGAAAACAGGATCACAAATTCTCGTGATTAATGTGGGCCAATATATTTTTTTCAAGTTGAGAGAATAGAAAAGCAAGGTTCTGCGGAGAAGCAGATGGGACCAAGGTATGATGCAGCTGCTAGAGATGATATGGCTAAGGTAAAGGCAAAGGCAACTTGTACAAAACGAGATCGCTCCGGATGCGCGGAGAGAAATGGCGATACGATGATCTGCTGCTATTAACCAGCGGATTGCGTCCGAAGCGATCTATGTAAAAAACGCACCTGTAGACGAAATGATCTAAATCAGTATGAGGCTGTAGATGCAGCTTTTACTGCTCTGTAGGCTGTCAGGTATGTCGATACAACTTGGTGCCCATTATGACACAGCCTACTCCTGCATATTGAGACCTCAGTTTGTAACAAACACAGGTCAGCCTGCCAAACATCAGGAATAGCCGCCAAAAAGAAAGTCAAAGCTAGAAGTTGCCCAAGAGTAACCACCATCATCCCGGGACTTGGGATGATCTCATTCCCGTAGGATAAAAAAGATTGCCTCTATCCTTTTATTCTCATGTTTCGCGATTCGACGACCAGCCTTTGATGTACATTACCAAACAGTTGATCAAGCAATCGATGGACATTGGCTACCAAAATACTTATTTTAAACGTGGCCTTCGTAAACATTGAATGGGAATAATAATGGTATCCAAAAACGAAAATGAGGGAGGGGAAAGTCCGCACCCAAACATAGAATAACGTGAGCGGAACTATTATGCAATAACGCACTGCTGGTCGGCCATTTCAGGCCCCAGGAGTTCAGGAGGAGGTGTACCGTAGTTTTGCATCTAAAGTGTTTATCATAAGCTATGAGATATTCTGATGATGCAAGGTTCAGGCGCTCTCACCTCTGTCATCAAATCAGATATCTCTGCCCTGGCGTTGGCATCATCATCGCTGTACGAGGGCCTCTCGTATATGACCACGACCTGTCGCATACACCTCAGCTGGTTTTCATATGACGCCCTGTCCTCTTCCGATATGGGTGCTGGTGGGCTTTGGAGATATGGGGGGAACTATAGAGTGCTATGTTCTAATAAAGCAAAAGGGCAGGATGGATATGTCATACCTTTTCCACAAGATCTTTCAGCGCATCATATAGAACATCCTTGCTCAGGACTTGACCCATCATATTTTCCAAGAGACCAGCGAGCTCGTCATCAGTGCCTGGTATTTCTCCACCTTCGGCCAGAGCGGCGAGTAGGGCATTAAAGTTATCGGCTGGCTCAACGCCTCCATCAGGGCCAGACTTATTTTTTGCCTCAGCCTAAATCCAGTTAGCTGAGAAATGTATCTTTGACGAGGTATAAAAGCTCAGCGTGCTTGGAATAGGTACCTGTAGTCTTTTTTCGGTCTCTTGAAGTCTGTCCATTGCTCTTTGGACTCTCCCCTGGAAGTCATTATCTGGGATGTCTTCACTTCCGGTACCACCTGAACTGCTACCGCTGAGCCCGTTGGATTCCTCGGAACCACCTGCCATATTTTCATCCATATCATCGACTAACATTGCTTCCCAGGCGGCCTTGAACCGCCTCGCCGCTTCATCATCAATGACACCACCCCCACCCGCCGAACCACCTTGATTCTCCCCAGGCAAAGATCCGCCATTGATATCGCGCATCAAACTTTCCATTCCCTTCGCAAGCTCCCGGCTGAACTCTGCAGATAACTCGTCCTCGTCCATCTCAGTCGTGGAGTCTAGGCCGGCTCCGAGTCCTCCAGGAGCTGGCTTTGGAGGAGCATCGACACGCGTGTTTGTACGTGGGCGACCATAAGTTGACGTAGCTGCAGCAGTGGGTGGTGGTGGTGGTGGAAGCTGGGTCTGATTTGTTGTCGTAAATTGATCGAGGACATCTGTGGCGTTGACAGGGTCACAAGTACGTCCCTTTAGACAAGAGCGAGGCCATACTTACCATCAAGATCTTCAAGGTCTTCGTCGTCGTCTGGTAGGTTGGAAAGAGATGGTTTCTGCTTTTCAGATGAAGCCATGTTACTCATTGCTCAGAAGCACAGTTGGTGGATATAAGTGAATCAGTGATGGATATATAGAAAGGAATGTACGGGTAAGGCCTTTAGCCGGTGGAGAGGCTGATGGGTATCCTGTGTTACTTGGCAAGTGGCAATGAACAAGATAATGCGGGGACAATAGTACCGGTCACATGGTGACACAAGTAAGCGCGCCTCTCTTATCTTAAGTATCTTGGTTGCAACTCGCAAGTAACACTTACCTGAATCTTTTCGACTGTTCATTCAGAAATAAATTGACATAAAGTCATGAAAGGTTTACTCAGGATACTGACAAATGTCCAAGTCGTGGAAGAGAAGACTATATCTAGCCTGGACGAAAAAAAATTCTCTCTGCCTGGGAGTCGAACCCAGCTTTCGCGCGTTTTCAAGTCGAATGACAGGCGCGTGTACTAACCGATATACTAGCAGAGAACTTGAAATTCTTTTCAGAAGGCTTGCCATACCTAGACAGCAGTGTCGTGTATCATGAGCTTGCTCGCCATCCGCCAACTTAGCTACATAAATATGGCTCTTTATGGTTACAATCGTTGGTTTTGACTTTAGACTTGAATGCATGCCAACGAGGGCAACAAAGCCCACGGACGCTGTTTGGTTAACGGCGTTGGATACATTTTGCATGTTATGTGGTTCGTTTGTGATGTGCAAGTGCGTTAGCTGGAGACACTGCTGTTATCTGATCGAAGTAAACTGCAACGCCACAGATTATTTATACCATGGTATATTGTAGCCAATAGTCCAACATTCCTCGTGCTTTTTCCATCTAGAACATCTTACATCATAATTTTTACAATCCCAGTCAATCTAACACATGCTTGAAGTGATATCAATCCATTCCGCCCGTTGTATCATGAAACACGATCTTAAGTGGTGGCCTTCAACGCCATTGAGATGCGGCTACCATCACATCTAGCACGATTGACTGTCTTTTCCCATGTAGCAGCGCTTAACCGGAAGCTCCCTGTCTTGGCCCATCGCTGACGGACAATCAGAATGACGACTGGATGGCTAGAAGGGAGGCTTCGGATTCTGACGAGGCCCAAGAAACCTGGGCAGTTGCTTCCTATCACTGATAGATATCCTTGATTGTAAACGTCCTCACGGGATATCTTTGTACGCTTGCTCATACGGAGATACAAGCTAGAAATAAAATCCGGTCCAACAGATGGAACCCGAGCAATCAACGGTTGGTTTCGTTTCGTAGGTAGAAGAGTGCGAGGTGTCGGTAGTAAAGGGTGCATCATTAAGTGTGTCGTTATCAATTTTCTGAAACTCCTACCACGGATATAAGAGAACCGGCGTCGAGCACGAAAAAGAATTTCACGGCACAATCTCTGCGACCCCGAGCTGGTCTGTCGGGACTTATGTCAGTGGCTCGATGGACTAAGAAGGGTTATATTGATGTCAAGAACTGGGTATATGCGCAGGGTCGAGCTGCCGTGTATAGGCGGCGAAGATGTTAAACGTCCCTCTGGGTACAAATCTTTTTGAAGGGCGGCGTTGAACGGGGGTAGAGGAACAAATTTGCTTATTCTCATTTTCGTAAAGATCAGTCAGCTGCGGCCTGCCCAGATACTGATGTACCTAGAGAACTGTGCTCAGTGTTAATCATCGGAATCAGATGGGGGGGGCCAAATTTGGTTGAGGATGACAAGACGACAAGTCTTCGAGATGGGAACTCCAATTGCGCAACATATGTGAAATCAGTGTTCCATGCTCTAGTTAGATTTGAATGTGAAATTTAAGGTTGAGCGAATCCGGTAAGTGCGCACCCGTATGCCTTGGGGCTCTCCGTGCACAGCCATGGATGATGGTAATCGTGTTTCAACAAGTTGTGATCTTTCGGCAACTCCTCAGGGACCCCAATCCGGTTATTTACCCTGATGATCCGCAAATGGTTCGGCAGAACGCGATCCAGAGCTGATCTTTGTAGTGCTCTTTCTCGGTTTGCTAGAGTAATGGAATAATGTAGCAGAGTAGATCACAAATTTGTTGCTGATAAACTGCAACTCGTTAGATAGATAGATGAAAGTCCAAGTTTGGGACAAGATGTCCTTAGATGATTCATGGCGGAATTCAATGTTGGCTGTCAAGTTTGACGGATGAGCCGGTACGACAAGACCTCGGAACATGTTTAATTATATTACATTCACCTTTACTAACTTACACGTCCAGGGTCTGAATTCTCGTTAATTGTATTCCTTGCCTCCGCAAGAGAGTGATAATAGGGCTACAGGGTGTTCGAGGCCAGGGCGAATTTTGCTATCGAGGTGTCGCAAGGTGGTATATCGGCTACTCATCTCAGTAACCTCTACTAGGGTAGTAGTATGTCTGTAGGCGATCAGAAAGTTATAGTTTCAAGGAGGCGGCTGACTCACAGGTGAGAAGCTCATCTGAGCTTGGGGAGCAGGCCGGTCAGGGTAAGGGGAAATAAAGAATTTAAGAGAGCCCGAGGGATCGCCGTAGTCTCGGCATATCTCAAACAGTCGGGTATCTGTGAGAGCACCGCCAATAGCGTAGGAACCGATCTCTGTCTGGTATATTGAGAAATTAGGCTGAATCTCGTCTGGTATGCAAAGCTGAACGATTTTCGTAAACATACTCAGGTAGAATAACGGAGACTCAAACCTTGGCTAAAAGTCGTTCTCTAATTGAGAGACCATTAGGGGCACCGCTTATATCTACCATCCTATACTGCTCTCCATTAGAGCTCACGACGACACATACAGACGATAGTTTCGAGGAAGTCCTAGATTGAATTGCAGATGGTTAATGACTCACTACTGTTAGCCTGTAGAAATGTAGTCAACGTACATGGATACTCGAGGGCGAGTCCTGTAACGTTCGTCATCAGTGGCAGATACATATATATGGCTGGGGTACGCACATCGTGTGTTGTTATCTGAAGTGGGTGCCCTGATGCAGTTGTAAGGTATCAATGTCTCGTGTGATATTTAAAGTCCATTCCTGATCAACGGCCCGTGATGCATGCTGGTGCTTCACAAGCATAACTTGTATCCATTAACAAACCAACAAATGATGGAAAGGTTTTGTCTGGCGGCTATGATCGTGATCCCAGCTCCAAAGGAAGAAATGTATAAATTCGGCGCATGCTCCAGTCGTGATACTAAAGTCTACCCGCAAAGTAAATTGATGCGAAGTCTGCTACGACAAGATCCTTGTTAGTCGGATGGCATATAAGGACGCGTCTGACGTCCCGCTGGAATGTCCCCAGCTGGGTCCCGGCGTTAACAGCCAAGATGAAAGCGGGATATAAAAACTTTTGTAACTGCGTTGTTACGTTTTCAAGCCGATGCAGTGGTCAGTACTCGGAGCCTAGGGTAGGCAACTGACAAACTCGACAAAGGTCAAGGATGAGAGTCGTCATAAACATTACCAAACAATGGTTTAACTGCTAGCCAACGCTCATGATTGCAACGTGCCAACAAAGCGTGTTATGTGCCATTACTAAAACTTGAACAGTGACACCACTTCGGCCACGAGGTAATGCATGTTATCAAAAGACAAAACTCCGGACACAATGCGGAAGATTTCGCCCATCATCGTTACCTTAAGGAAACTTGTTTCGTGGCCATTTTTGTCGTCAGCGGAATTTGATCAAACTAGTCACTTGAAAAGTTATACTCCTATTTTTGCTGGATTTCTACCAAGGGCTTCCAGGTGATGGGCAATTTGGGTATCCCTAAATCGCCGGAGCGGAGCGCCTTCCTGACAACTGGGGTAACGCAACAGACTTATAAATCAAAGTTGTCACGTGCGATTTTGCAATCGTGAAGAATTTGTTCCCGTCCCTAAGCTCTCCTAGAGGCAATATGATCACGCTCATTGGTGAGACCGACGTTGCCTGGTTTGGACTTACTATTTAAACCGTTGCTAGTGCATCCCAGTTGCTTTGATATCTGCGTTCACCATGCCATCAGTCAAAGTTGGAGATAGCTTACCCCAAACCACATTCACTCATATTCCGTGGACGCCTGAGCTTGAGAACCACGTTGGTACCATCCATGAGGAATTTTAGTGGATTAAACTTACCATTTACATCAGTCAGTCTGTGGTGCTCGTGAGTGATTTGCGTGACGCAGCGAACGAACGATATCAATCAGTAATGATCGATTTCATCAGCGGTCAAGCTCTCTACAGATGAGTGGAAAGGTAAGAAAGTCGTGTTATTCGCCGTTCCTGGTGCATTCACGGTAGGCACAATCCCTGGGCGTATCTTTCGTTTTTATTTATCATGGAATCATACTCCTGTATGTCCTCCGTCAGCCTACATGCCACACAAAACATCTGCCACCCTATATTGCCAAGTATGACCAGTTCAAAGAGAAAGGGGTCGATGTAATCGCTGTCGTTGCTTCGAATGATGCCTTTGTCATGAGTGGGTGGGGCAGGTTTGAAGGGGTCAAAGATAAGGTGCATGATCCTTTTTCCTTATCGTCTTGGCTGAGTATCTGAGCTCTATCTGAACTTTTGCCAGATCTTGACTCTGTCTGACGCTGGTGCCGAGTTCTCAAAATCTCTCGGCTTGACGATGGAGTTTGGTGGTATTACCCGTGCCGCACGCTACGCTATCATTTTGGATGATCTCAAGATAGCCTATATCGAGGTCATTATATTTATCACTCCACACATCCAGATGCATTCAACTATCTTTACTAGGCAGAGCCAGCTCCAACTGCTGTTACCGTTTCTAGCGCTGAGGCTGTCCTTGGGAAATTATAGTATCAATCGATGACATGAAAGGAAAGATCATTAGATGCATGCAAGACTTGTTGGGTTTATGATGGGCAAGCTCAATGAACATGAACATAAAATTAGATATGTAAGACCAGAGGTACTCAAAAGGACAAATTGGGCGACAGACAGACCGATCCAAGTCATACAATCAATACATTGATTGATAATAATAGAGAGACAGCTCTGACTAGGCCCAAGGATTATCGTCATCAAACTCACGCATGACTACACGCGCATGCAAAGGTGGCGTGCCCGCTCTCGCAATAACGGCTTCTGCGTTGGACGTGGCATGACTACCATCTTTCTGAGGATCTCCGCTCTGTGCCCCAATATCATCTAGAAGCTCCTCGCCAACTTCCACCCGCTCCTTACCATCTGGTTCCTGGACTTCGATCTCTCCATCTGCTCGTTTCCCGTCGTTCGTTCGTGTGACAAATCCTTGTCTGTATACCTTTCGCAGCCCAGACCCACGTACTGATGGTTCGCCCTTCCTTCTCTCCCGCGTCTGTTCTTCCTGAGCCGCACCATCATCTTCGACAACCAAGTCAACAGCGTCCGGAGGCAATATTGGAGGAGTTCCATGGCCTACTCTAGAACTAGTGCGAGATCTTATCAGCGGTGAATGGAGCCTGTTTGCGGGACTGCTACTGCTTTCAGCTGGAGAGGGCGTAGAAGTCGCTGAATGATGGCGGGAACGATTTTGCCGATGAGGTGACTGAGAGCGAGATTGTTTGCCAGACTGCGATGCTTGGCCCCTTATTTTTGTCCACTTTAGCCGGACGTCATTTGACTCGGCAGCGGGTGTTTGGTCTTGCACATGATCTATCAATCTGTCGTCGCCGTCAGGAGAGGGATAGGATTTCGTCGTCTCTGATTCCCTATCAGCAGGGTCGGTCGTGTCTACGGCGCCATACCCCTTCCAAACGGGCCCTCTTCTTTTATCAAGGGCAGCCTGTCCACGAGCACCTCGAAGCGGCGAAAACCACGCCCCACGTTCGTCTCTCAACACCCGTTCCTCTTCATCCCACATGGTGATCTTGGCCGTCTCTGAGCTGACATCGATACAAGGATAATTGTAATCGCCAAACAAGTACTTTTTGCTATGTGCAAACAGCTCCTCATCTGCCTCGTCCAGATCTCCAAACGACAGTTCAAACCCATCTTCGGTAGTTCTGGTGTCCCATATGTCAGGTTCTTCGTTCGAATTTTCGAGATCAGGTGCCAGATGGACTACGTCTTCTGCTTCGTTGGTGAATAACGGGGCGTGAACTTCTTCCTCCTGCTCTGGGCCGGCGATCTTTTTTATTGCCCGATTTACGCCTCTTTCAAAACGAGTTGGAGGCTGAGTGGTCTCTATCTGTTGCGGTAGCCAGTACTTCCTTTGACCGCCTTTACTATATCTAAGACCAGCGCGAATCCTCCTCTCCCTACCTGCGCCTTGATGCATGGCACCCTCGGCAGGCTCAAACTCGCGGTAATCCATTCCCTCTCCACGCAGAGTAGCCTTCGAGTCCTCGACAACATCCAAAAGGCCGAAGGCATCACGGAAAGCATGATACATGGGCATTCGAGCAACGAAGGAAAGGTAGGGATCAATGTAGTCCGTGTGAGAAAAGGCATACATATGCGCAAATGCGAAGAAAGGCATTTCAAGACAAATTAGAGTGTCAGTAAGTCCAAGTGATATGTGCTCGGCGTCGGTATACGGGCCGAGCTTTTTGATCGCTCCTGCAGCGACAAGGATGGAAACTCCAATAGACTGCCAAAAAGAGAAAAACAGGATGCCTTTAACGCAGAGGAACTTCGGGACCGGTCTAATGGGGATTAGATAAAGGTAAGTTTTCAGTGGTCGTGGCGTACCGGAAAGGTTTGAGGTCATCGTTTACACAGAGCCAAAAGATTGCCAAGCAATAGAGGCTGAGGCAAATGCTTATGTTGTAGACGATGCTGACGTAGAGGTATCCAGAATCAGCGCGAAAGTGGCCTTCGGTGAATTTGCCAAGAGCTTTCAATATCAGTGTGACCGCAGCCAGGACGGGTTTAACTTGAACATATTCTAAAACCAAGCTATGCCATTGAGTAGGGATTTCAGAGTGACGATAGGTGAAAGCGATACACACGCAATATGCCACGCTTCAGGAACAGAAAGGTATAGGGATCGCTAACATCAATTTCTCGTTTGAAAATGTTGACGGGGAACACTGGATCCTTCGGAGGTCGCCCGTGGAGGAGGATAAGCAATGACCGCTCCCCGCCAAGATATGAAAGGAGTAGCACGAAGAAGCAATAGATGACGAACGCCTACAAATGAAGACAATTTAAATGAGAGAACCCTTCCACGAGATAGAATTCAGAGAATGAAAGGCAAAATCTGGGAAGATCCCAGCCTACGCATGTAAGGAGTGATCGCTTGACCTAGTAACGGCCTATTTGCCGCCGTTCAAAGCTAGGGTGCGGACGGGGAGAACATGACATAAGATAGTTCCACGAACCTCATAGATATCTCGTATAGCGTCAATTACAAAAGCGGCTTCCAACGAGAAGAGGGCGATTAAAGAAGATATTCCGTAGATGGGGACCATGAGCATGATTCGAATGACCATCCTTTACGTTCAAAAGCAGGCAAGTCAGGTTATTGGAATTCAGCGGTACATAAAGCACCTACCTTTGCAAGATTGGTTTCCTGTAGTTCTTGAGATGGAGGTATATGGACATGGCGGAAACGAAAACGGCTACGAATGTTGATACTCCAGCCAAGACGAGCACTGCAGTCGGGAGCCTCGAGCCTGCTCCTGAGCCATATGTCATTCTTCAGGTCTTGTCGTGGCTCTGTGCTCTGTTGAAGTGAAGTGGCCTGCGCTTTTGGTGATTCACGATGGTGTCCAAGGATATTACCGCAGCAAGAAACTCCCAGGTTGCATCATTTAGTGTGAGGTAGCGTCACGTGACTTAGCAGCTGAAATAGGTTCCGCACTCGACTCTGCCAGCAGCCAACAGCCAAGTAGGTCGATTCAACTTTTATTCCATTGTGAGGCCTCATTAATCATTTGCTATCGTGCTCGTTGTGCCCATCATCCTGACCGCACCTTTTTCGCTCTCACATCCGCGTTGTCACATAATCCCTGCTGTTCATCATGTTGATGTATTGTGGCACGTTGCCACTTCCAAGATTGGGTGTCAGAAAAAGGCAGAAAGCTTGAACCATGGTTTGACCCCCCCCTTTTGAACAGAAGAACCATTACCCCACAATCTTCGCCATCGATCTTTTTTTTTTTCATGAACGTCACAAATCCCCTTCAACTTAACTTCTATGAAGGTTCGACGTGGGTGTGATGGGCCACTTTGTACCCACAACCTCTCCATCACGGTGGACCTCATATTTGAACGCCCCCAGGGGGAGGAGAACCATTGTCTTCTATATGTATGTATGCCTTTCCTATAAGCACACGGATCACGTCCAATGATAAACCCGATTTGAGGGTAAAACTCATGGACTCGGAAGATCTTGGTGAGAGATAATCTATCGAGTGCAGTCTGCCACCCCCGAAATCTGGTCACACCCAAAAAGATTTTTTTGAACATGGCTACATCAGACCAGCTCGCCTTCCTTGCTTCTGTGTTTCAAGTTAACAACGCTCCCCCTTCTTCCAATATAGATGGCTAGGTTGTATGAATGCTCACCATCAAACCATCATCTCCCTTCGCGCCTCTCCGATTAGAGGTTCAACTTTTTTTTTTTCTTCCTTCTCTTGTACTCACGCAAAACTGATGTTGATCCACACTGACAATCACCCCCCCCAAAGAAAAAAAGCTCCCTTCCCCGAAATGGAAGTTATGCCAAAAGTGGTGAAACCAACTTTGGTATTGGGTTCAGTTGGTATAGACGATGAATCCTATCTCATCCATCTCCATACCGACTTGATGCCTAGGCACTCTCTCGAGTACAAGGTTGTGCAAGCAAATTGATCTACATGATGTACAAACAGACAACCCTTGATATTACCCAGGCTCCCTAATGGAATAGAAAGAAAGAGAGAAAAAGTCTACATTTATAGATGTTCTTCCCGAAAACAACCTATAAGAATTGTGTGGGGTGTTAGGAAAATAAACGGATGCACTGGTAAGGTATAGCAGTTTATAGTAGCGGTAGTAGGAAAGCTCTACCAAATTGTCCAGAGGAGGGGTGGGGGCGATGAGAAATGGCGCGTGTATAGCGAGATTTTACTCCCGTGTGCTAGATAGTAACTAAAAAGATGGCTACTACAGCACCAAAGTAGCGGTGAGTATCGATAGCGACAGGGACATCACCGATCCCATCCACGTCCAGAGAGGCGTTGACGATTTCGATGCAACATTCTTTTGAGGGCCGTTCGTTGGTTTGACAGACGGCACACCGTTCACGTCAGTTTGTATAGCACCTGTCGGCACGCCCGAGGGGGCTGGCTCGGAGATTGCTGCAGGTAGGGGGATGCCATTAGCTTCTGCAAAGATCAAGCGAAGGGGAAATTGGGCAAAAAGGAAAACGCACCCGGAAAATTCCCGCCATTTTTCTCAGCAGCGACTACCGCAGCTTTTAGCTTCTCATCCGCGTCTGGGGGTACAGTCGACAAGAAGCCCATGCGGGGGCGATCATGTGTTGGATGCGTGAGGTTACCATAATGATACGACGCCAGTACACTTAAGGGAGGTAGAAAAAAAGACAAAACAAAAAGTTGTTAAGAAAAAAAGCGGAACACTAAAAGAAAAAAAAAAAAACGACAAGGCGTTACAAACATACCTCTTGAGGAACGGATCTCCCAAACTCCAGCTATACAAGTACCGACCCTCTGCGGGCGGGTCCGTAGGAACGAGGTTGGCGCTACACGACGACACCGAATCCACGAACTGCTGATTAACGAAATCCCGGGGATCGACGGGGAAGAGTTTGCCGCCGATTTGGAAAGAGAGCGTGTGGGGTTCGTTGCAGGGGAAGCGCGGTCCGAGTTTCGTGCGGATGGCTTGGACGATGTCGGCTGGACCGCGTAGAAGGGAGTTTCCCTAGGTTTTTTCAAATAAATAATAATAAAAATAAGAAATATTTGTTAGAATAGATAGAAGGAATGGATTGGAAGGTTTTACAGTATCCACCAGGGCCGATAGAGCAATTGACGAAGGCGAGAGCGCAGACCGGGGGAGTTTCTCGCCGTCGAGGAAAACGTCATCAAGGAAGATTTCCCATGTTATTGGATATTGCTGACATTCATATCGTTAGATTGATAGACCGCGCAGGAAGAAAGAAAGACAAGACAAGACAAGCAAGGAACGAACCTCTTCAGGCGAATCAGGAGGTGGCGGCAACCCTCCCTCGTTCACAGAATAAGTACGCAGCGGTACCCAAGTCAAACTCTCGTTCTTTACCCCACTCGGTAGCTCGCCCATACTAAGGAGACCGACGTTCCCACCCACATCAACCGTGTCCCGTTGTAGCGTGATCGTAAACTGAGGCAGAGCAAGGCTGTTCGTAGCTACGAGGCGGCCGAGCAGAGGTCCCGTTCTGGTGTAAGACTCCGCGATGGCTTGGCTAAAGGTGGAAGTAGACGGCGACGTTTGCCGAGCGCCATGTTTTGATTTACCTCCTCCTCCTCCTCCGATGAGATCCGCGATGTTGGGGAAAGTTAGCCGATTTAGGTGGTTAGCGGCGACATTGTACAATTTGGATAGGTCTGGGAAATTAGGGCGATTGTATTGAGAATCTTGAATGTCGCGCTTCATAGCCCCATTGTTTCTCTCGTCTAGAAACACTGTTGTCCAGATGACACTGAGTTGGGAATGTCGAGTTGATTAGATATCCATGTTTTGTATTTTAGATAATTATGCGTACCTGTTTACGGGGAATCCTAACCCGAATATCCCCGCATTCCCCGTATCTTCGACACTGGTGTTGGTGTTGTTGATAGCGGCAAAGAATTGGTTTTGGAGCGTTAGGCCAGCGAGATCGACTCTGTCCTTTCCAATCAACCCAAAGGCGTGAGTGCCGGTTCTGGAATCGCCATAGAGGAGCTTCGCTTCGAGACCAACGGATTGGAAGGTTTTTTGGGGGTACAGTTGGACTTCTCTTGAACACGACGCGCAAGCGTCCGATATCACCCACAAGTCCGATGAGCCGGTGTCTTACATGGGAGAGGCTAGTAAGTAATGAGAGACAAGTTTTGAAATAGTCGACTCACCGAGTACGACTGGCGTTGACACCCCGCCTATTGTCACAAGCACGCTATATGTTCTAAGGACGGCGGTTTACCAACCTGGCGCTAATGAACAGAACAGAAACACGGACTTACACGTCTAAAAAGTCACCCAAGCCGATAGAAGCTGACACCGCCCTTCTCCTTAGCGAAGTGTTCTTCCTTTTGTATATAGGCATATGAATCCCATGATCTGTGCGTAGCTCTCGTCGTAGAGTAGGTATTGTAACGACTTCATGACTGGCAACGAAGGGCGCTAAGAACGAAAGCAAAATGGAAGCAAATACAAGGCAGGCATGCTCGCAGCCGAACCTCATTTCCACGACGGAGAGACAGCGAAAGCGGGTGGGTCGTCAATGAGTGTCAATAAGAAAGGGAGAGAGAGAGGAAGAGCCCTTTTTGGGGGGGTAGCTGGGCGTCAGCGTGCAAAGATGAGGGATCAGCAAGCAAGGGATCCGTTGGCCATGGCGACTCTTGCCAAGCCAGACCGAGAATATTTTATGACAGCGCCTGTCGTATCAGTGTTCACGACTGGGTCAGCTGGCTGATATGTGATCCGGACGATGCTTATTATCTCCTCAAGACCTCGAACGTTTGTCCCCATGAATGGAGGAGATTGTGCAGAACGGCAATGGCGCCTAACTGCGATACTTTGTATATCCGACAAATACATGCTAAGCGAGGCTACATATTTAGATCTCTGGGCACATTTGGGGGGACCTGATGCTCATCGTTTCACGCCATTGATTGCGCAGCTCATGTTACACACTGGCTTGTAGGCTATACAAGAAACCCACAGAAGAACGGAACGAGAATGGCGGGATATATGCGCTTGCCCTTCCCTTGAGATAGGTTTGCCGACCTCGCCTAATTAGTCAACTGGTCCGTGCGCTGTTGTTTTGTGTATATAAACCCACCACCTAACGATTGTGATTCTTTACCACTCTGGCCTTTTGGCTTAGATCAAGTGTAGTATCTGTTCTTAATAGTTTAACCACTATTATGGAGGCACCGCCTCCATTTCTGGTTATCTAATTTTTGCAGCCCCTGCTCTCTGTGCTCTGCTTGCAACACGGGGACGCGATGACCTTGCCGCTGCACTACTGGCTCGTGTCGTCGGGGGATCTCCTCTCCTTTCTTTTTCTTGGCTTT
>JABCKK010007967.1:0-48154 GCA_018221785.1 Calocybe gangraenosa
CAACACAACACAGGGTGTTTTCAATTTTGTCTGGTCCACAATGTTTGAGATATTTAAAACACTATCTTGCCATCATAACACTTGGTACTCTAATTATAAATGTTTCTATCTGAACGGCCCATCACTCAAATACTCAAAAAACAACTAACACCATTCACCATAACGAACTAGCCTCTTTACCGTTTTGAACCCGTTAAATTAAATTACAATGAGAGAGCGGAATAGTTACGGGCTGAAACTGAGCATTGCCGATGCCACGACTTGTCACTCCCAAGACAGCGATGAGCGAGCACCATAGCCTGTGGAGATAGGGTAGCCATGTGTACCTCACGATAGTCTGTTAGGTCAACAAAGTGCATAGAAGTTGATACTAATGACAGAAGAGCAGAGATAATGACGGCGTAGGGTATATTGTCTTTCACAGGGGCATCATTAGTATGCACATATTGGGCGATTCGAGACGCAGCTCACAGTTAAACAAATTATGGAGATGTATAATGAGCTGCGCGAACGGTCATTACTTGTCATAACGAGAAGAGTAATGGTGACAGATTCGCCTTGTCACCTTGCCATATCACCAACTGAACATGTATCAACATGCACAGCCCCCCTCTTGCGAAGGATTCCGTTGGTCAGAAAGGCCTACAACTTGAACTCCGCCTGGCATGCCGCCTTGGCCACCTCCGGTGTTCTGCCCGCCGCTAGCGCTCTTCGAACTTTCCCATAGCTCAGGGGTATCTATGATCTTCTCAACAACCTCTTGAAACGCTTCATTCACCCCAACTGCAGTCTTAGCCGATGCTTCGATGAACAAAGAGGACATTCGTTTAGCGAATGCCTGTCCTTCGACGGTGGGCACTTGTCGCGAGAACTCCTAAAAATGAGTTAGGTGAAGGGCAGATGTAAATGTAGGCAGATGGAGAGAGACCTTGTCAACTTTATTCCCAACAAGGATCTTGACCACCGAACTGGAGACGTATGTCTCGAGCTCGTTGTACCATCTTGGCAGAGCATCGAATGATTCACGATTAGAGACGTCATACACTGGTATATAATATTGTGAGATTGCTTATAATGGGGGAAACGATACTCGTACCTAGGATAACGCCTTGAGCACCTCTATAGTACGATGATGTAATGGTGCGAAATCGCTCTTGACCTGCGGTGTCCTGATTAAAGTCAGCGAAATACATTAGATCTAGACAACATTGGAGACACACCCATATGCTTAATTTGACCTTCTTCCCCTTAGCTTCCATCTTGTGTACCTACAAGTTTCGCAACCTTACGTGAGTCTTCCCATCTGTCGACGCCGCAATACCTTCTGGCGTTCCCACTCGACAGAACACCAGACAGGTATAAGGCCATTTTAATTAATGCTTACTCGAAAGTCGACGCCAATGGTAGCACTGCTTTCGTCTTCTGGGAGCCATTGCTCATCAGAAAACCGGAGGAGCAGACTGCTCTTGCCCACGGATGAGTTACCAATGAGTAAGAGCTTGCAATTTATGGGTGATAGAGGTGTCGATTTTGAGGGCGACGTTGGAGCCATTGAAGTGAGGATATAGGTGGCTGGTGCAAGTGGAGGTCAAAGGCACAAAAGCCCACACATCCGTCATCATGATATTGCCCCTTATGGTTAAGTATTATATATTAGATAATTTATGTGCATTTGCTCCATCTTGCTTGTCAACCTTCCGCGCCGAAAACATTCTTCGCCTCAAGGTATCGATTGTTAAAAAAGAGATAACTCTATGAGTTGTGAGATTGTTTTCGTACCTTTCCAATCCAATTTATGGCTCCACAGCCGCAGCCATCAGTACCTCTAATACCGAAGGGGAGAGTGCTCCCAGTGCAAATGGAATGTTAGAACGGGTGAGCTAGTGGGAGAACCATTCACTGGACACAACAGTTTAGTAGTATCTGTCTCATTTCTTGTCTGATGGGCAGTACATCGTGTCAGGCACTTCCGATGGCAAAATTCGTATGTGGAACTTAAAAATGGGCGAGGTGGTGGGAGAACCATTCACTAGACACAACGGCTCAGTCCTGTCTGTCTCATTCTCGCCTGATGGGCGGCAGGTTGTCTCAGGCTCTGTCGATTGGCACAGCCCACGTGTGGGATGCAAGAACGGGTGAGATGGTGGGACTTGCTCTGGACACAGCGATTGAGTCTGAGTCTGGTCTGACTCATTCTCGCTCGATGGGCAGCACATAGCCTCCACCTAAAACGATCAAACTGTCCCATTGCTGGGCGCAACAATACAACCAGTTGAAACAGATGAACATGCCCTTTTTACGGACCAATCCTTGATCAATAATGAGGGTCGGTTATGCGAACAAGGCTGAGGGATTTTTTGTGGATTCCGCAGTTGAAGTCTCGTTCCTGTCAAAGTCAAGTGTTCTTCGTGAAGCGGCTATCTCTAGAATCAATGTTGTATGTTCTGACCATGTCAAATGTCGTTGCGTAACGCTAGCAGCAGTGGAGCAAGAGGCTCAAAATGAAAGTGAACTCCATGGCGTAACCACTCTGAAGGCCTATAACATATCTAGACATGCCAACTTCAAGTCATCTCAAGTGGCCATATCTCCATATTCTGCAATCTCTAGTAGCGTTAGCTTTCTCTAGAAACCCTCAGGACATTAGAAGGATCTACGAGAAGTTTAGGAGCCTAAAGCGATCTGGATAAGTGGACAATCCTTGGTCTTATCGGCAACCACCGTTTGGTTATTGGATTGCCTCATGCGGTTGTCGTCCAGGAACCAGACGCCCATGACCAAAATGACGGGTGCAAGCCTAAAACCGAAGCTCGGGCTCAGAGCGGTCACTAGTCACTTCCAAATGGACGTGAGAGTAGCTTAAAGTTATACCCATCCCTGCATGTCCCCGAATTTAATGCGAGTTCCAAGGACTATAACTCTCAAAAGAATCCGACTGCCTTGTCTCGTCTCTTTGCCATTGTAGCCCTCGTACTACGTCTATAGCTTCACCTCTTCGCCGTTTCTGTTTCATTTTTACAACGAACGACCTTCACGAACTTGTCACCGGATCTTGACAATACCAACCATGTCATCTCCAGAGGATACCGCAGGCATAAATCTCTCAGGGACCTTTGCACCTATCTACTGGGGTATTGGCAGCTTTTATTGCTTTGTGTATCCCATCTAACAATGAGCCCGCTCATTAGGATTTGTCGTCTCACTATTGTGATTGTAGCTTCGCAATCATATAACATACTTACTCAAGACAGCACTTTGTTCTAGTCTTGGTGGCATCACGATCGTTCAAGCCTACCTCTACTTTCCCGCTGCCCAGAAAGATAGCTTACTAGTCCGGTATACGGTGCGCAGTAATCATCCTCAAAGAGGCCCCTCTCTAAGTATTCAATCACATTGGTTCAGGCCGCTGCTATGCTGTAGGAGACCGTTGGTGTTTACGAGTTTTGCAGCAAGCTTATGTTCCTTAGAATCCTCGATCTAACCTCGTCGGGTTTAATAGCTCAATCGGTCTACTACTACCTGGTCAGCACTCTTCGTTATACCTTTTGAGCTCACATGCTCAACATCTCCAGATACCACATTTCGGCTCTGTGCTACCACTGAACTCCGTGACCCCGTACGTAGACCTTACCAACGCTCGACCGAACTTATTTTTATTATCAATTTTATCATCTAGAGAATTATCAGCTGAATGCCTTCTGTCTACAATGATTACTTGCATGTATGCTATCCAATCCAAGCTCTCTGACTGTGACACTCATTTTCCCAGTTCTCAAATGTACTTTGTTTACCAGCTATACATCGGTAAGTCGTATAAGCATGCGTCTTGCTCTTGCTCTTGAGATCAACGATTATGATATAGTTAGGAGGATGGGTAAACTTAGGTGGATCGTTCTGGGGTCAATCGTAAGTTTTTGGTGTTTTTCGTTCAACAATGCATCGATTTACCCCCTCCTGCGCAGAGCGCTTGTGCAGCCCTGGCATTCGGTATACCTCCTCTTTCACTCAAAAGTCCAAATTATAAATCTGACATCTACATACAGCTGGTGGTGTTGGTGCGCCTTTCCTCACTGTTGTTGTGTCTTCTGACGTCGCACTTAACGAATGGAACAGCATGTGTAGCGTCGATGTACATATATCATCATGGCGTACTTGCTAATCGAAACTCGACCTTCGCTGTAGGCGGCCTCGTACGTTGCATCCGTGCTGACAATTACTAACATATTGCCGAAACAGATATTTTTTGGCGTGGCGAAAGGTTTTGGAGCAGCAACTGACGTGTTGGCAACTATCGCTATGTGCTTATATCTTACGTCGTCGAAGACAGGCATTTCAGAGTAAGACATCTTCCATTCAGTTAGTTGCTAGCATTCATTAACTGGAAATTCAGAACGAATACCCTTCTTAACAAATTAATCGGATTCGTTATTCATCGTGGGGCACTTGTCACGCTCATACAAACTCTTCTTTTGATAACTTTCTATGCTGCACCTCGCAATTTGTACTGGTAAGTGGGTTTTTCCCACTCATCAACTTGAAATTAACTTGTAGGACTTCTCAAGGCTTGCGTTTCACATTAATGTCACCAAACTATATGCGAATACCTTCTGTGAGTCGTTCTTTTCATATCAATAATGTCGCGGTCGTCTGATTCTTGTGATTTTACTTCTAGTTGCCATGTGGGTTCGAAATCACAAGTCAATCACGCTTCTTTTCTAACTGTTCCCCCACCTTTTTTGTGAAAGGCTCAACGGGAGAAACCACCTGAAGGAAAAATGGCACAATAACTCCGCACTAACACCTACTTTCACCAGCACCAACAATTCGCAAAAGATTGGCTTTCATAGGGATCACTATGACCTTCGCACGTTTGAGCTACAGGTATGAAAAATGAAACATTCTTAACCCCTGTTGCACCACGTGGAGACTCGTGGATATGTGACGCGTTAACATCATGGTTTCTTTTTTTATATCACTCAACGTACATATTGCGGATCTGGGAATAAGCAGCTTATTTGTACTTTGCCGTCAAAGGAATTCTGTTCGCCCTAACCTCCTTTACTTTTCATAAACTCGGCTGGTACATGAGGTAAAAGCATCGCTCATTGCATCTTTGATATTATAAATAAAAGTTTGTTGTGGTTGACATATGATAGCTAGGGGTATTAGGGCCATTCTTTTTTTGCCCCTCTAGATTATCGGACTATGAACATATGTAAATGCAATGCAACCTTTGACTCGATAAATCCATCCAGATACTATGGTACAGATGACAGTGCACCGTGTGATTGTCCAAGTCTAATCAATGTCTTCCTCCATCCCCAGTACGGGATCTTTACAGACAGAATTACGCAATGACACCTCAGTAAACATCGACGTCGTTTCGACCGTCGAGATGTGCCGTGAGTTCACCACTTTATTGATGCTATCTCTGCATGTTCAATCGTAGTTATGACCAAAATCATATGCCTCGTGGAATAGATATCGTGAATGCGGCAGACGCATCGGTGGCCCTGGCGGTGCAGAAGTGCATCCCTGAGATCGCACGAACTATTGATCTCATTGCCGAAAGGGTCAGGCAAGGTGGAAGGGTCATATACATCGGAGCGGGAACTAGCGGAAGGTTAACAACCATTTGTCGTAACGGAAGCATCTGTTGACCAGAAACCTACCGCCGTTTAGACTTGGCGTACTGGATGCTTCTGAGATGTAAGTTTCCAAAAGTGCCAGTGGCGTTTCTTTTCTAGATAACCTACATACTCAGTCCCCCGACATTTTCTGCATCGTATGATCAGTTTGTAGCGTGAGCAGGCCCCTCAACTGGACGGTTTTTCTGTGATTGAAGTTAACATTTTGATTAGGCTCATGGCTGGCGGTGACTCGGCCATTCGTCGCGCAGCTGAAGGGGCTGAGGATTCCACGACACTCCCCATCGCCGACTTGAATGCTATCACCCCAGGGCTGAACCCGCTCGACACCTTGATAGGAATCGCAACGTCAGGTCGGACACCATATGTTCTTGCTGGACTCTCGTATTGTCGAGATAAGCTGGGAATGTTGACGGTTGGCGTATGCTGCGTTCAGCCGAGCGCAATGGGTGGGCGTGCGCAGTGCCTGATTGAATGCTTGTCTGGTGCGGAGATCGTTACGGGGAGTACTAGGATGAAAGCTGGGACAGCTACCAAGATGGTGAGATGTATAAACCCATGTGTGAAGATGAAGGGACTGAATTTATATAGATTTTAAATATGATATCCACTGGTGTTATGATTCGCATTGGAAAGACACATGGGAACCTAGTGCGACATATTCATCTAATCTGTGTGTAAGATTCGTTCCAATTCCAATGCTAATAGATGGTGGATGTCAAATCCTCTAACAATAAACTTGTCGATCGTGCCCGACGGATCTTTCGAACTCTTCAGCCTGATACCTCGCTCTCGGATGGCGAGATTGACGCGCTTGTCGCGTCATGCGGTGGCAGCGTTAAACTGGCTCTCGTCGTCGAGAAACTAAAATGTTCTGTAGACGACGCTCGCACAAAACTCAACGAGGCTGGGGGTATATTACGCAAGGCATGGGGTGGTGCACCAATAACCTCCATCCCGCCATCAGCACCTCAATTCGTTCTCGCGATTGACGCTGGTGGTACGAAATGCTCAGTCATTATTGCAAACAAGGAAGGAATACAAGCTAGAGCAGAATCAGGCCCTTGCAATTTGTACTTCGCCGATCATTTCGTGTGCTCGAGTCCCCTTTGATAATTACTTTTTGACTCTCCAGCGTAACTCGCGGGCACGATGCTGCTCTTTCAACCATTTCTACGGCGATTGTGCGTGGGCTTGCTTTGATTCCAGAGCACCTGCAACCTATGAGCTCTCCACCGTCCCTACCGCTAGTCAATCCGATATTCGTTGCTGCCTGGATTGGTGGAGCTGGTTTGGATAGACCGGCGGATGTTGAATCGGTACACGCTCGGCTAATGGGGATGTTGGCTTTTTCGGACCCTTCCGCGCTCTTAGTTACTGATGATGCCGCACTCTTATCTTCCGCTATAATCAGGCATGAGAACGAACGCGATGCAGAAGTGCAGACCAAGACTGGGATAGTCCTCGTTACTGGTACAGGTAGCATTGCGAAGAGCTTTAGTCTATGTTCAGCAGAGCGAAAACTGGTGTCCATTCCCATTGCACGTACCGGCGGCTGGGGGTATCTTCTTGGGGACGAAGGCTCTGCGTACTCTATTGGGCGCGAGGCCGTGCGACGTGCTCTTCGCTCTCACGATTCTGGACTAGCACCAACCCGATTCCACTCCGCCATCGCGTCCCATTTTCGTTGTAATACCATTGGTGCCATTATATCGGCGGTGTATGCTCCCGACCAATTTCGTGAGATCGCAGATGCAGGGCCTATGGATTCCGATCCTAAGCTACGCGTCGCTTCACTTTGTCCTGCCGTATTCAAAGCTGCTTTCCCTCCCCCGCCAGATTCGCCAGATGCTGAAGCCCTCGAAATTGTACATCAAGCCGCAAAATCTGCGGTAGAGACGCTGATGCCCTTACTGCGTGACAAGAATCAACTTGCAAGTGAGCACAGTGCGCTCATCTTGGGTGGTGCGTTGGGCCAAATAAGGGAATTTCAGCAGCTCATCACACACGAACTACTATTACGAGGAGAGGCTTTCACTTCTGTGGAAGCGGTAAGCGACGCTGCTGGCTGTGCCGTCGAGCTCCTTCGTAAAGGTTTTCTCTCTTTGTGAAAATAACTCACAGTGTATATATTTGCATAAACTCGAGACTTAGCTATATAGTTGCGAGAGTCACCATGATCTTTGCACTGTCACGTGGCATTCTACAGCACCAGAATCGCGTAGATGGAGATTAGAAATTGTACAATATCAAGAAAAGATTAGAACCGTTATTCCATTCCCGTCCGTATCATTCCACCAGCCCGATCAACGCCATCGCTACAGAACCAGCGAGTAGACTGATCACCGCTAGCACTTTTCGCCAGCCAGGCCCAAGTTTCGACTTATCATGAATATGCTCATTGCTGTCATCGTGGCCATGACTGTGGCCATGACTATGACCATGGTCTCCCCCGACATCACCAAACACAAAATCGCCCGCGAGCATCTCAACCGTAGCAGCATAGATGAGCATTCCAGCAGAGATACCAGACATCAGTCCTTGTACTAGACCCATGCGAGCTACAAGCAGAGAGGAAATCAGATGATTCGGGATTTGCACTCATAGAACAAGGATACTTGCCAGCCTGCGCAGGGCTTGTGCCCGCATGGGGACGCACAAATACAAGTGTCCCCAATCCCATGCCTAAGGGTGTCGTTATTGCAAAAAGGATGGAGAGAGTGGGCTCAAGCCAGCGAAACGTCCATGTCCTGCTACCTCTAGTAGTGTCTGATGGTAAGTCATCAGATGACTCGCTCAAAGTGCCGAGGGGAGGCGGTGAGGACCGAGAGGGTAGTGAAGACTCAGGCAATGGCAGTGACGCGGGTGGAAGGCTTGCTATCCTGATACCGAGGGACAGGCCTTCGAATAGCTGGTGGAAGATTATTGCTGTGACTAGGGAAGCTGGTGGGAAAGTTCAAATCAACTGAGATAGGAAATGGAGATGAGAGTGCAACATACTGAATTCGGTACCCGAGGTGATGGCGAGCGTCAAGCCGATTACAAGAGAATGGATCATAATCCCTAGTTGAAGAATCTAGTGGCAATGACGCATAAGCCAAGGTCCTCGTACTCCGAAGGAGAAAGGTAGGCGAAAGGACTCACAAGGATTCCTACAATTTGGCGCTTCCGCCCAATCTTTGGTTTCACATCTTCTTGCTCATCTTCGCTACCATCTTCGGTAAGATTAGACCGGTTCACTTCACATGCTGGCGCAAGAGTAGCCCGACCCTTATGGCAAACACACGCAACATCTCGACCCCACAGCAGACCGGAGTGAGGGAGACCGCCCCGTGATAGTCGAGGAGAGTTGAGGAGGATTAGTGACAGAAGAGCGTCGTCGCGATGATGATCAAAGCTATGGAGAGATTTTGTGCGATTGGGTTTCCTAATCAAAGGGGTGGATTCTGTAGCGGCAAGAGTGCTGCAATTTGCAGAAGAGCATGGATTTGTGATCTGGGATGAAGACCCAGGAGGTTTTGAGGGCAAGATAACGGAAGTAGGGTTGTTTAGCCTTGGATGGGGTGTTGGAGATGTTGTGTTGATCGTTGGCGTCTTAGGACGAGAGGGAGCCCTAGAAGAGAATGGTGAAGATGGGGTAGAGGGCCCGGCATGTAAATGGTCAACATATGACGTCGATATGTCTTGACAATCATAGGATTCAGACGGATGGATTGCTGTGGATTGAAAGAAACATACATTCGACGAGAAATATTAATAATAAAGAGCTTAGGCTGAACAGTTTTCCCGTTACTCGCGTGTGAAGCTAGAAAAAAGATGGCAAACGCACATGATCATCCCCGTCCACCTTCCAATACCATTGTATCTATCGTTCACTTCGGGATCATGTAGGGATTCAAAAGCATCTGGCAGCAGGTGACAGAATGCGGTCGACAAAATTGCACCTGAAGTAATGTCAAGTCAGATTTAAACGTATGTGAAATTGAAGCACCAGTTCCAAAGTGTTTCCCGATGAAGAATACAAGGTGTGGTATTCGGAGAAATGGGATCTGCTTTGAGACACCGGGAAATGACACGGCTGGATAAAATTTCTAATGATGATTGAGCTCTAAGCTTCATTGAATAACATACCGAGCAAAGAAATGAGTAGAATTCCCAGTATGACTGCTATCCTCGGCTGCTCTATCTCTAAGCTAAGTAACAAGTCGGACGGCGTGAATGTCACAAGTCCCTGAAGGCCTTCCGAGGTATATGAAGATATTAGTGGCATTTTGGGCCCCAGATTACTATGAGAACATATAAAGGTTGTTGCTGGAAGTTTAAAAAAAAAGGACTCCACACGGTACGGGTTTGATGTTTGAGCGCCTTGAGCGCTGACGTTGACCCCACCTTGTGGCAAAAAGTGAGGACCACAGCAGTCGTGAGAATATATGACCCTATCAGTATCAGATTCACTTGGAACGCTTTCGTTGATCTCTTTAGCACCTTAGCTAATAAACTGACCCACTCCTGGCAGATTTTTCAGAAAATATCATTGGCATCAGCTAGACATTGATAGCTTGATTTATTTGTCGGGCTTTATAGATTGCAGCTTCAAGCTGATCCGAAGTGACAACTCACAAGCCATGATGGCAGTGGGGTGCACCATACTCTTCTACTTGCATTGGAACCCTCCAAAACCAAACCATCGCAGCCGCGAAACACAAATTACACTTATAGGTGAGCAGCAGCTCTCTCATAGTCCAAATTTCTTGCACCAGTCGACTTACCGATGTCAACACTGGTAGTGAAATGTTCAACGAATTGATGTGGCTGCGTGGCCATGAGCTGATACCAATCTTAAGTTACCGGTTTACGATCTGAAAGTGTGCCGTCGCATCTATCCCAGTTCCGTGAGTTAATTTGGTTTGATTTCCCTCATACAACAGGATGAAAGTTCCCATTAAGATAACACAGACTCTGTGCAATGCTCATGCACGTTTGCTCTTTCTCGGCTCTCCCTGGTTCTGGGCCTAACCTAAACCAGACACGATTACTCCCACGGAAGCGAGCAGGATAGGGACTGGTAGTGAGGCGTTACTCTTCAGATCGCTATTTTACCAAGGTCTTCCGACGTAACTTACTAACGTACCTCTTCATGACTCCAAGTGAACGGACGTTGCTCCAGGGTATTCAAGGCCGAATTCATTTTTACTTCTTCTATTTAGTTGGCCTGTCCCCCTTTTATGGTGAGAGTTTACTCTCTTCATTCATGTTTTTGTCTTAATGGCCTAATGAATCATATATTTCTTTTCTAGCAGTCTTTCTTGTATTCTTTTTCACAACAACTTACCTCACAGTGTGCGTTTAACAGGATTTTTAGCCTCACGTTGTGCCCTGATTGCGATTGTTCTAGTAAAAAGGGCATCTCATCCTGGTCTGCGCGTTGGTTATTTGCACTGTCGATTTTCAACTTGGCGTCTGCTTGTATTTGCTGGTCGCTTAATCTTGCAGAGATCTTGTTGATCATTCACGGTAACCTTGTGGGCAATCCAGGTGTATCATTAAATGAGAGGCGAAAATTAGTCCGCCGCCACAGCAGAACGCTGAGGTTTACTTTGAATTGGCTATATGGGATTTTGGCAAGCCTGATTGTTTCCCTCTTGTATATTGTTTGTCTGACTTCTCATGGTCATGACTTAGCCAATTGTGACCGATTCGGTGACAATATGGAGAGGTGCAGCCCTATTTCCGGAACGACGATGGGGAATTGCGCTACCTGTCTTAATGTGGGTAGCAGGACTAGGTACACTTCTGGTCTGTAGACATGCCCCGCGACTTATTCAGCTTCCCCGAATTTCTAGCGATTACATTCATAGAACAAACATTTACTATCACCCCATCGCCTAAGCCCACACACCTGATCAATGCTCTCGATCGCACGACCATCGTGCTCTCTTTCGCAACAAATCTAGTTGCCACAGGCTCAATTGCCTGCGGTGTATGGTAGAATGCCTTTTTATGCACTTTTAGCGCCTCTGACGTATTCTAGGGAGCATAGAAAATTTCTTGTCAAGAATCTTAACAAAGAGCAACGGCGACGTTTTCGTGCGTACAGAATTTTGGGCCTCCTTGTGGAATCAGGTTTCGCCTACTGTGGACTGCAGGTAGGGTACAGATTGCGTATTATCTACTGAGCTAAATAAACAACATCACGCTTTAGCTCATAGTTCTCGTCATGGCTTCCATACCTTGGGACAACGATTTGTCCGTCGTGGCTACCATGTATGCCGTTTTTGTAAATGTGTACTTCATGTGCTCCGTAAGTGGAATCTTGACCCAGACGATTGACGCCATGAGTCATTGACTTAACCTAGGCATTATACCCAACTCTTATAATGTTTATCACCAAGCATAACGGGACTTTCTTGGAGACATACTCATACGACCCTTTGTTACACGAGGTCAACCTCGATTAAAGAGTCAACAGCATGCGCCTCTCCTTATAAACATACCACTCAGCCCTACAATGCTATACATGCCACATTCTTGTCGAAGTACTTGTTATCCCTAGTAAATTGTAAATAAGATTATATGGATCAAAGATTTGAGTGCTAGTACATGAATCGTCCCCTTTATTCACCTAATTATTTTGAGCCATTCTCTAGGGTGTGAATGTGGGTAGGTAGTAGCAGTAGCGACGAAAGAGGTAAGAGAAGAATCATCAAGTCGCTGTGGGCTGGGTGAGCCAACGTTTTCGGCCCAAACTCCAAGAAGTGAACCCGACGCGTTGCTCGGTGAGTTGCAGTTGAAGTTTGAGGACAAATATAAGTCACAATAAGCAGGGCTGAGGCAAAAAACAATGCGACATTAGTTTTGAGACTATAGATAGGCGTTAGTGCCGTTGTCGTTTTTTTAAAGACTAAAGTTGTCAGCTGCAGATTTAGTTTTTATACCCGCCTTGTGTTAGATTCCACAAGCAGCGTTGTTTCACAGTTGGTCGGCTGATGTTATTCGCGTCAACAGCAAGACTGAAATTTTACCTCCTAGTAATGCTGTCTCGAACTGCAAGGGTCATATAAACTTCGCTACCCATTAGGGTCTTCCGATGACTGAAAAACATGCTAAGTGATATTCGAGCCCGTTGGAGTTTGATGTGCAAGCTGAGCTGTAAAATCAAGCTGATGGGTATAGGGAATGGGGTATATGCTTTCTGGGGGTAGAGAAATAACTGAACAATGGGTCATTGCTGAATTAGTGGGGCTGAGGGATGATGGGCTCTTGTCAGGCTTGGAAGCGGTCAGCTCCTCGAATGTATTCGGCGCATGCGAGCTGCGGAAATCCGGTGTACTCGATGGTATGTATTCGAGCCGTCCTACAAGGACGGGGGCCGCATTGAAGCGGTGAGATATTTGCAAAGCTGTTACTACCGTTTGGAGACGAGCGGTGTAATATACGTCTTTAAAGCGACAAACTGTGAATCAGTAGCTATACTTGTGACACTTGTCCGATCTTCCAAAAACCCGTGGTGATACTGTTGAGAGAAAATGCCCTTTCAAAACCAATGGACATCACAGGAAGTTGCGCCGCATAGAACTTTCCTCCACAGAGAAATAACTCGTCCTGCCAGCACATACACCAGTCTAGTTGCCATGATTTCCTGGACCCGGGTTTGGGCCAACCCTGCACGATAAGACAAAGACGGTTCAAGTGTTCGGGCATCCCGGGCAAAACACGGATTGCGAAATAATACAAGACGCGAGCGCTTGGTTGCTAATCACCCCTTCCAAAATTTACAACCATCTTATTTTTGTACGCTAGGTACCTAATTTTTGGCGCGTTAAGACGCCTCAAGAGAATTGCTGGGTATCCCTCGACGTACTATCAGCAATGATAGCTCAATGCAATCCGTCTGTCTCTAAACTCTCCACGCTCACAGTGCTTAGCATTGCTGCATCTCATAAAACACAGGCTAGCATAGAATTGACAAATTTAGAGCGATACCCTGACATGAATACATGGTGTTGTTCTCTTCGGCTCTCCTTGCACGACTTGGATCAATATCTTAACTAGTATCCCAGCAAGAAGGGCATCTCATCCTTCGCTGCACGCGCGTTGCTTGCACTGTCTATCTTTAGTTTTCTTCTTGCGGGCGTTTACTGCTTGTATTACTTGGTGGATGTTGTTCTACTGATTTCGGGGTTGCTTGTCCACAATCCATACATACCTTTATTAAAAAGGCAGGTAATCGTGGACCAACGTCTCCATGATCTCGAACTTACTGTTAACTGGATATCTGGAACACTGGTAAGTCTAACAGTTTCGTGTCTCGTGTACCAGATGGTCTGACCTTGCAATATGCGTGGCTAAGCCAATCGTGACTGATCTGGTTACAATATGGAGAGGTGCAGTATTATTTCCGGAGCGACGATTGGGAACTATATTGGCTCTCTTGTTTTGTGTAGCAGCACTAGGTTTGTTCTCCAGTCCTTTACAAACCATCAACTTATCTGGTCTGATTTCTCAGTGGTAATCATTTACGAGCAAGTGGTTTTGGCTCACCAGTCAACTGTAGTGCAGGGCAAATCTTTGGTCGACATTCTTGATGCCACGAGCGTCAGTCTATCTTTAACAACAAATCTAATTTCCACAGGCTTCATTGCCTATGGCGTATGGTACCATACTTTCCTGTGCCTCGCGAGCCTCACTAATACATTTCCAGGCTACACAGGAAATTCCTTGTCAGTATTCTTAACAAGGAAGAACGACGATCGTTCCGTCTATACAAACTCCTGGGTCTCCTGGTAGAGTTAGGACTTGCTTACTGTGCCCTGCAGGTGTGTGGCGAATTACATATCACTAGTAATTTATTTGAATCTATTGTCTTTCAGGTAACCGTACTGATTCTTGGTTATGTACCGTGGCAAGGCCATCTGTCTGCAGCGGAGATGATGTACCATACCATCTTATCTGCATACATTGTATGTTCCGTGAGTGTCTTTTGGCAATAATCGGGAAAGCTTATTGACTCACTTTAGGCAATGTACCCGACTTTGATAATGTTCATAGTTAGACACAGCGGTACATTTTCAGAAGCATATTCACACTATTCTACGGAACTCGTATTTCACGTCAATTAGCCAACCGTAGACATTCTTGCGTAAATCAAACTCATCAGTGTTTGTACGTGGCGGCATAAAAATCATGTTAGCTCTCGTCTATGCCGTCCCTGCCGGGGTGAACAATCTAAGACTATCAACTCCTATGAACAACGGATAGTCTCTCTTCATTTACTTGACCTCGAGGCGCCAAAAGCACATATACGAATAACAAGTAATTGCCCAAACAAGTTCCTCTGCCTCAAAGGGATTACGCTCGGATACGCCCTGCCAGAGGTGTGTTGGGCTTCTAATATTGGTGAATAATATTCCCTTGCATAGGCTGGACTTCACGTGTGAATCTTGGACCAAGTGCTGATCAAACAATGATCCATGTATTTTCCCATCCTTGTCATTTCTGACGCTACCTTGCATCAGGTTCTGGTGCTGTCAGTGACAGCTACCAGGCACAAACCAGCCATCATATCAAGGTATAAAGGATAGATATGTACTCGTGAACTCTGTCTATCATTTTCTTGATAAAATCACGCTTTCTCAATGTCCTCATCCATGAATTCTCCGCCGCTGTCACCATTCTAAATTTCCTGGTTTCCCACAAGCCAGTCAATGACTCTTGAGACTGACTCAAGTTGCAAGGTCAACTGCACTCATCACAGCTCTACCACAAAGCGTTATATGCCGGCTTCAGTAGTCGATAGGTTATATGCTTGGCTTCTGACTACGTTTGAACATTGGGGCCCATCATGCAATCACATCTGCTTCTGGGATGTGCCAACTGCCCAACCTGAAATCTGTCATCTGTCGTACGGCCGGCCAGCGTCCTCAGCAAACTATTTAGTTGACAAAATCCAACCAAAACCCAAGCACACCTTCCCCATGACTCCTGAAGAACAGTCCCTCCTCAAGGGCCTCGGGGAGTTTACGCTTCTTAACTTTTGTCAAGTCATCGGTTTAACGCTATCCTATGGTAAGAATCCATCCATTGATTTAACCCCTCTGACTGACCCAATCACGCATTCTCTTTCAAGGAATTTTTCTTCCCTTGTTTTGTATCACAACTTACCTCACAGTGTATGTATAGAGCCACGCCTAGATTTGGAACACCACCCTAACATCGCGCCGCATCTCAGTAAGAAGGGCCTCTCGTCCTTCTCTGCACGCGGATTACTCGCGATATCCATCTTTAGCTTCATCGCGGCTTGCGTTTACTGGTTGATGATTGTGGTAGCCCTTACAACAATGATCCGAGGAGGGCTTATGGATAACTCTGGCATGTCATTAATCAAAAGGCAGAATTTGGTCAACCGACAAATCGCGAAAATCAATAAGCCCATCAATTGGATACCCGGAATTCTGGCAAGTACAGATCATGCATTTCTTGGGTGCTGTTAGAGCTAACTTGTCAATTGATATGGTTCAGCCGTTCATAACCGATCTCGTGACAATATGGAGAGGTGCAGTATTGTTCCCAGAACGACGATGGGGAACTGTATTCGCCCTCTTTTTGTGTGTTGCAGGAATAGGTACGCCAATGAACGGCTCCGTCGATCTCATCAACTTATACTATCTAAATTTCTAGGCATAGTGTTCGCAGAGCAAGGACTTATTATCCATCAATTGGTTCCGCCTTCTAAAAGCAAGTACTGGTTGAATCTGCTTGATATCACAAATGTTTGCCTTTCTTTTGCAACAAACCTGGTTGCCACAGGTTTTATTGCCTACGGCGTGTGGTAATACATATGCTATTGTAACCTGAAAACTTTGAACTTTTTCTTCCTAGGAGACACAGAAAATTTCTGGTTAAAAATCTCAACGAGGAGGAACGACGGTCCTTCCATATATACAAACTCCTGGGCCTCCTGGTAGAGTCAGGTCTCGCATACTGTGCACTACAGGTGTTTCATGAATGGTTTATCATAAGCCGTGGCATAACACTCATCATATCATAGGCAATCGTCCTTATCCTTGGTTTCTTGCCTTGGCCGGGCAATCTATCTGTGGCAAAAGCATTGTATGAGATTTTTGTCTATGCCTACATTATATGTTCCGTGAGTGGAACTCTTCTCTTGACAGTGAATTGACTGGGTCTTCAACTCAACTTAGGCAATGTACCCGACTTTGGTGATGTTCATAGTCAAGCATAGCGCCACATTTATGGAAGCATATTCACATCATTCTTCGGAACCTGGAAATCACCTCGATTAGCTCACGGTAGACCCTCATGTAGTTACACTTTTCATTGATTCGCAACATGTACCGTCCATAACAAGGGACTAGTATCTTGAACCTAAATGGGTCTTTAACGCGTTTAAGATCTCACTAACAGGGATGGTCTACGGCACAATAACATACTTATGTTAAAGCAGGTTCCAAGCGAGAACGCACATATGAGAGGACGGCTATGACAGAAAATAGGAAAGACGTGACGAATGCACACTATGAGGTTGTAATAGATTTCCCTCTCATTCATGATAAGCATAAACTATGCGGGCCGCTGGCTACTTCTCCGTATAACAGAGGTCCAACAATTTGACTCGAGTGCAACATGAGAAATTGTACAAAGCACTACGTACTACAAACCGATGGTCCGGACCAACGGGGCAACTATTACGTTTTTCCTCAAATTTGTTCCTTGTATAACAGGTACGCTCTGTTTCCCGCGAGGAGTCTCTCCCCAGGATCAGTTTGAAGCCGCTGTGGTGTCACAAAGGACTATTTAATCTATTGCCTGCGTCGTTAAGCGCTCGTGCTCCAATTTAAGACTCGGATGAGCTCAGACCGGAATGCACGCCACCTATGCATGTTATCTGCGATTGATTAAGAAGCACTTGTCCTGTTCCATCAGTTGATTTCTCGTAGGATAGATGGCGAAAATATGTTGAAGTGGTGAAGTAAGCCTTAATATCATCGGCTGGACAGTTGTGCTGGCCAAGTAGTGCCAGCTTGCGGACCCTCTAAACCGTGTCCCCGCCGTCATGTACATGATAAATCCGAAGTGTACCCGTTGATCAAGCACAAACAAACAGCACCAAATACCTTCTCATTCCATTCCATCTCTTGCTTCGCTACCAATGTCTCTGCTCGTCCTCTCTGGATCTGATGTAGAAATTTTATCTTCAAAATTTACACCTTTGGAGCTGCAGGACCTCATGGCCAGAGTCTTCTATCTCATCTCATCGTCTTCTCAGCTTCCATCTGTGATAGCAATTCCTCACCGCACATCGATTGCTATGGAAAACCACACAGCTCTTTTCATGCCGGCCCGCGTGTCACACCCAACAATGCATGGGACGACGCTGAAAGCTGTTTGTGTTCCACGGAATTTGGATGATACTCGTGGCATTCCTGGATCAACCATCGTTATGAATGAATCCACGGGGGCTGTCAAAGCGCTAGTCAATGCCCGGAGTTTGACTGCTCTAAGGAATGCTGCTGGTACAATTCACCTCACATACCCTAGGTAAACACATTTCCTGAAAGCAAAATCTTGTTTGTAGGTTCCCTCCTTTCCACTCAACTAGTCGGGATGCACGCACCTACGGCTGTGGTGGCATTTGGCGCTGGCAAGCAAATTGAGGCACATCTTGATCTACACTTCCGGACATTTCCATCTATAAAGTCATGCACCGTTGTCAACCGTACCCTGAATCAACGCGTTGAGGACCTCAGTGCGAGACTGAAAACTCATTTCCCCTCAGTTACGATCACAGTTATGATCCGCTCCAATCGAAATCGTCACCAAACAGAGGATTTTGATATGAATGCCGAAAGATCTTTGCAAAGAGTCGTTCGAGCCGCCTCTATTATCATTTGTGCCACATCGGCCACAGCTCCCCTTTTCCCATCGTCATGGGTACGCGCTGGTACACATGTCATCCTCATCGGAAGCTATACACCCGCTATGCGGGAAGTAGATCGTGATTTGATCAGGCGAGCCATCAGCAAAAACAGAGACGAAGGGTTCAGACCGGCCCTTCTTGTAGACTCACGCACCGCTTGTTTTATCGAAGCTGGAGAATTGATTGATGCTCAAGTCAATAGCAACGAGATAGTGGAGATTGGCGAATGTGTAGAGTACGATGATATTGGGAGACTTGTTCTACAGATCGTTACCCAGCACCAGCCGACTGAGGAGACGAATCTTGACGACGACAACGATGGCCCCATAACCATGTTCAAATCGGTTGGTGTCGGGTTACAAGATGTTGCGATTGCCTGTGCAGTTGTGGCGAAGGCAGAGGAGATGAAGCTCGGGACATACGTGAGGGATTATGATGCATAAGAGGTAAGTTGGTTTCGCATGGCATACTTCCTCGATCATGATCGCGGTGAAGGAGAGGCTATTACTGGCTTCCATTGTCAGCTGTACGCAGTTTGCCGGCCCCACATCTGCTGATGATCAGCATCTTACCGCGTGGCAATCAGTAGGCATAAAGAAGCTAGTTCACGCAAGATGTAGAATCAAGGAAGATCAATTGTTACATGAGCTGCAGGCGATCAGATTACGGTATTGTACAATTAGGCTAAAGAGAAACAAGGTATGGCTATCAATAATAGCTCCACTCTCGAACATACGTGATAATAATACAACAAAGATGCAGGAAACGGCGAAGGTGAATGTAAAAAACGAATAGCTATGCAGATGCGGGCCTCAAGCGTGAAGACCTTGAAGGTCTGTAACGCGGCGGAAGCCTTTCACCGACCGTCCTTTGTGGGTTAACATAGTCACCAAACTCGGGTACCCAGGCAATCTCAGGGTGACTGTCCCAATAGAAAGCGTATTCACGCCGCAACTCCTGGGGGCTGCTGCGAGGAACCTTCGGAAAATGGTTATATGGGCGTTCAGATGGGCGGACCGCGGCAACGGATATACGTGTAGGGACGGGAGGGTGAGGAGGAAGATCTCTGGGCGCTGGGGGAGCTGAGCTCGAGAATCGTATGCGAGCGGACGGGGGAGAATCTGGGTGTTCAATGCCGTCCTCGTCTTCACGAGCTCGTTTTTTGGTCGCTGAGGTGATAACCAAGAGGCTTTGTTCGTCCTTCGCAAGAGGTGGCGATGGTGAACGTTTTCCCCCCTGACTAGACGTGGGGTCTTCCCCAGTGAGTCTCGCCGGGGTGGCTTCCCTGCTACTGCTGGAGACGGAGCAAGGGTCCGGGATGACAACTCCCGAGCGTAGTAGTTTCTCATCGCCGTCGGTACTGGGATAGACCCAGCGAGTATGTATGCCCTTACCAGTATCGGAGGTAGTGACGCTGACCACCACAGGTTCGTCGGTGATCGTTGAAGCTGCTTTATAGTAGGCAGCGAGTTTCTTTTGATGTTCTTTGGTGTAGGAAGTGGCAAGCTCATGTTGCCCTTCCTTGTGCTCTGAGCCAACCTCATGTAGATCGTCGTCTGCATGACTGGGAGTGACTGTGCTGCTCGAATCGGAAGTAGGGTTAACCGTTAAGTTCTCGTGGGACTCAGCCGGCTGCGTAATGTTTTCTGCATCAGCAGGAGTGAATGTGCTAGCACCGGGCGTGGGGCAGAGGGTTAGGCCCTCTTTGGACCCCTCCACATGTGCATCGTCGTCCGCTTGAGCAGCAGTGACTGCGTTTGCGCCGGGCGTGGGGTGGATTGTTAGCCCCTCTTGGGATTCGGTCATCTTCATATCGTCTTCTGCTTCAGCAGAACAAACTGTGCTGGAATCGGGAGTAGGATAGGTCAGGGATTCAACCTCCTGTGTATCGCTGCCTGCGTGACCAGGGCCGATCTTACTAGACTCAGCAGCAGGAAAGATTGTTGAGCCGTCTTGAGGCTCCACCCTTTGTTCATCCACATCTGCTTGAGTAGGGTTAGTTTTGGAGTCGTCTTGTGGGCCGACTTCTGCATCACTGGAAAATGGGTCATGGTTAGTTTGCGTGCGTAGGGACCAAGAGCAACCACTGACTCATGGGTCATTTCAAAAACCCTAAAAATCGAATATTAGCCCATTTGACTCTCTTACATTGAGAATATGGCCTTACCGCTGTAAGTCCTGTCGTAACTGCGTTGAGGCGTTCAGAGCTATCTCATATCTTTCTCGTGCTTCAACGATTCCTTTCATCTCAAAGAAAGCTTCAGCGGTTTCCCTTAACTTGGCAGCGAGCTCGACGCTCATAGCGTCCATGTTAGAAATAGAGGGAGTTGTCATTGCAAGAAAGTTGATCAGGGGCGATAGTAGACAAATGTGGTGGGTCATGATGTCTGCGAAAAGGGTGCGCTTTATATGCTTCACGGCCAACGGCTCGCTTTGTTCTGCGTCCAGGAAATAACATGGCCTTTGGCCACAAAGCGATACAAGGACGCTTTGACGGGCAGTGGCCCCGTTTTGGCCATCTGGGCCTCAATGATGTGATAACCCGGCGCTGCCCATAGTACTATTGTATTCGCCCAATTGTAGTAAAGAGATTGTTGTTCAGTGTAAAGCCTGAAAGCAGTGAACCTACGCGTTATCATTGATCGGGTTTGCATATCGATCTTGATGAGGTTACTCTCCTCAGTTTAACTATGTACCCAAAATCCGAAATTTGCGTTGGTAAGGCCCCGGAAAAAATGCTGGAATGTTTAGCGCTGCTAAATGTGCTCGAATGAGAGGCCATTATCAATCTCTCCATATTATCAATGCAATTTCTTTTTGAAAGGCACGATCTGCTTATTGATTCTCAGACAACCCCTGCCAAATGTGGAAACTCCGCCCACTGCCGAAGCGGAGGTTGACGTTATATGGGAACCAAGCAGTGACAAAGCTCAGGCTCTCACCTCGACTTCGTATGTACGAATATGAGCAAGTATCGATTCATCGTCTCGAGTCTACTCGTTTGCCGATATATGGGCAATCACTAGCCTACGCTACACCGTCGTGAAGCTCACAAGGGGTACCTTCGCATGACGAGGGAATTAGGATAATCTTACCAGTACATAGATCGATTGCTGTTTCAAACATTTATTTTCCAAAAAGTACAGTGTCGATATTTGGCAAGTCATCAGATCGTCTAACTTTCTTTAAGATCTTCTGTATCGGGCACGAATGGGAATCTGTCACATCATGTCAGATACCCCATATTCAGATGATCTCCATATGAGTGGCAGTTGCAATTGCCAATCACGGACGTTCCACCTGCAGATTGTCTTATAAAGGGGCTTGACCGGCACTAATAATCTTTTATTCCACCACCACATATCCAATGGCAAACCAATTCTACAAGTACATCTCGAGCCTACCTTGAAGTTATGTCTATTGATTGTTGTTTCTTAGAGAGCCTGAGTTCGATACCCTTCAACTTCACGCTGGCCAGGAACCCGATCCCACTACTAACGCTAGAGCTGTACCTATCTACGCTTCTACCAGCTTCGTCTTCAATAGCTCAGAGGTAAGCTTGCACGCCAACATTACCGGCCAGGGTTTTACATTCCTTACAGCATGGCGCCGACTTGTTTGGTCTGAGGTGCGTATGCTTATTCTTAGTATGCATCTCGCTAACGATTGCTCTTGTTCCAGGGCACCCGGACATATCTATTCACGAATTCACAATCCTACTGTGGTAACCGTCCCTGCGTTCAATTCGAGTCTTTTATACATAACATACTTCACCTATCTAGGACGTGTTCGAAAAACGTATGGCTGCTCTTGAAGGTGGTGCGGCTGCGATCGCAACATCATCGGGGCAATCGGCTCAGTTTCTCACCATACTAAATCTTGCTAGTGCTGGGGACAACATCGTTTCTACGTAAGTGTCAACTACCTTGTGCATCTCTGTCCACGTTCATCATCTGATTGCAAACCGTATAGATCGTACCTTTATGGAGGCGTATGTATCCTTCTGATGCGAAGTTACTTTCTGACACCGCTCTTCTTCCCCAGACATACAATCAATTCAAAGGTGGGCTATCTTTTGCGTCTAGTCGCATCAGAATCTCATCTGACAGCGGTGCCGTCCAGTCACCTTCAAGAAGTTTGGGATCGGAATAAAATGGGTCACAGATGACAATCCCGAATCTTTCGCAAAAGCGATTGATGAAAGAACCAAGGCGGTCTACGTGGAGACAATTGGAAACCCAAAGTACAATCTTGCCGATATCCCGGCTCTTGCCAAGGTATGTTCAACATCGGCTATCACTATTTTCTTCTGACCGATGTCCAGGTTGCCCATGACGCTGGAATTCCTCTTGTGGTCGATAACACGTTCGCAATGGGAGGTATGGAGGCTTCGGCCATTGCGGCTTGTTCACGGTTTTACTAATTCATCGTCAGGGTACCTGATCCAGCCCATTCGACATGGTGCGGATATAGTTGGTAGGTAACATGATATCATGTTTGAAAACACCGAGATTAATTTGAAATTGTTTAGTCCATAGCGCAACGAAATGGATTGGAGGGCATGGCACTACCATTGCTGGTGTGATTATTGACTCGGGTAAGAGGCCACAACTCTGATTTTGTATGATAGGCTCACTTTGACCCCAGGAAAGTTTGATTGGGCCAAGTCGGGAAAATTCCCTGGTTTCACTAGTCCTTCTGAAGGCTATCACGGTCTCGTATTCTCTGAAGTGTTTGGGAATGTCGCTTTTGCTGTCAAGTTACGAACTGAAGTAAGTGGCTTTTACAGTCTTCATTATGTTGTTGTTGACTCACTGTCGGCTTTAGCTTCTTCGAGACCTTGGCCCAGCTCTTAACCCATTTGCTGGGTTTCTCCTCCTTCAAGGTCTAGAGACACTTAGTTTACGTGCTCAGAGACACAGCGAGAATGCTTTGGCATTAGCCCAGTACGCTCCCCCACAATTATGCCTGTCTCAGGCGGTGAAAACTAATCAACTTGCAGATGGCTGCAGAAGCACCCCGACGTCAGCTGGGTGGCTTACCTCGGTTTAGAGTCTCACCAGTGGAATGCTTTAGCCAAAAAAACGTTGCGTCCTAATGCCTTTGGTGGCGTTCTTAGCTTTGGAGTTAAAGGGGACGCGAAGAAAGCCAGCAAAGTCGTCGATAATCTCAAGCTAGCTAGCCACTTGGCTAACGTCGGTGAGTAATCCTTACCACTCGTGGTTGGGTGCTACCGCCTTGACACAACTTGCGAATTTTAGGCGATGCCAAAACCCTTGTCATCCACCCTGCGACTACTACGCATGCACAACTCACCGAAGAGGAGCAGCTACTGTCTGGTGTCACTCCTGATCTCATTCGCGTACGTTTTTGCTGCCAGATATGACTAGAAGATGACTGACCACGCCCGAACAGGTGTCTGCTGGTATCGAAGCTATCAGCGACATCATTGCTGATTTCGATGCCGCCCTAAAGATTGCAGCGGGAGTAGCCGTGCAATGAGACATCGAAGGGCCCTTGTTTATTGAGTAAGATATGAAAGTACGAGGTTCTGAATTTGTGTATTGGACCTAGGATTGAAGCTTGAGCTTGAAGTTCGACCCACTGAGTTACAGTGTTACATAAGAACACCTTTGAGATCACGTGTGTGGCCCAAAACTTCCAGAACGAACAACGTTTGGCCATACTCATTTGGCTATAAGATGCGGAGCCTGAGAGTAAGAAAGATTACTGAATTCGTGATGGTGGGGAACCGCCAACAATAGCTTCTGGTCGACGAGGTGTCACATACCATGGTGATGGAGGTTGTTAGTCGGCCCCGTTACTATTGTTCTCTTCTCTCTGGGGTCTCGAAGTTGAACTATCAAAGTAAGAGCAAATATAGATCACTAGTTACGACTTAATCCATATCGACAGACTCTCTTCGTTCCGACTAGTTGAGGCCTTACGGATACATGAGGCAAGGGCTTAGTCCCGTACTGGTCCTTACAAGGAAAGTACAAGGTGTCAAAGATGCGAAACCCCATCATACAGATTTTCTTCAGCTACTCGCCTCTCTGGTTATACATCCGCTCAGTCTCCTGACGTACGGTATTCGGAATCTATTCGCATGTCTAAATATGGTGCACCAGTTTTGGTTGGTCTGTATAAGGTCGACATATATAAAGGTCTGTGATAGCTTCAGATGTCCTCACGCTTTCTCAAGTGTCTAGCAGTTTCTCCCAGTCTCACCTCAGTTGATCATGCGCTTCCTCGCTGTTGTTTCCGCTGCGCTCGCTTTGGCCATTCCGGCCTTTGCAGCCCCTACGTTGCTTCATGCAATCGAGAAGTATGATGGCCCGACTACGGGCAGATACATTGTCAAACTGAAGGACGGGGTATCGGTGGACTCGGTTCTTAAACAGGCAAACACCAAAGCAACCCACTCCTGGGAGCTTATCAACGGCTTTGCTGGTGAGTTGTTTGTAATGAGAGCATCCGCCTCCGCGTTACATCGCTTTCCAAGGTACATTCAATCCTGAGGCTCTCGACATCCTTCGTGCTCTTCCCGATGTTGAGTACATCTCTGAGGACGGTATAATGAACACCTTGGCCACTCAGTGCGCGTCTTTTACCATCGTCATCGGCCCTTTTAATAACATGATGTTAGAACCAATGCTCCTTGGGGCCTTGCCAGGTTAAGCTCTGTAGATAGGCTAACCAATCAGGACCCAAGGTCTTGATCCACTTAATCCACTGCAAGTCACATATCTTGCTAATGATTGCCTTAGGTCCCTTAGCTTCAGCTACACTTTCGGAGCCTCTACTGGTAAAGGCGTTGACGTCTTCATTATAGGTACTTAATCTACACATAAGTGAGAGAAGCTCACATTTACCCATTTTGTACAACAGATACTGGTAGGTTATAGTATTATTTGTCTGACAACTGATTGTTTTAAACAGGCGTATGATCTCAGGTGTCCTCATTACTCATGTGAACCCTTTCTCTTTTTCGCGCACAATTGTATCACTCATTTATACTTAGACCCAATTTGGCGGTCGAGCACGATGGGGTGCAACCTTCGGTGGATATCCTAATGCCGACGGCAATGGTCACGGCACCCATTGCGCGTATGTTGTATCTGCTGGATTTGTTGGATTTGTTCACTCAACTGAAATACCTTCAGTGGTACTGTGGCAGGAAGTCAGTTTGGTGTAGCAAAGGAGGCAAGCATCGTTGCTGTAAAGGTCTTGAGTGATCAAGGGTGCGTAAAATATCTCTTCACCTTGAATCGTATGATCCATTTATGCCACACCAAACAGCTCGGGTAGTGTTGCTGACATGTAGGCTGTTAGCCCTCTTAACGCTCAACCTTTTGACCTCTTATTTTAGCATTTCTGGAATGAACTTTGTCGCCTCTACCGCATCGGCTTCTGGCCGTCCTTCCATTGCCTCCATGTCTCTAGGGGGGGGAGCTTCGACCGCAATGGACCAAGCTGTTGCCAAAGTGAGTCGTTTAAAAGCAAATCATAACCATCCCAGCTCTTGATCGTTCCGATAGCTCACTGCTCAGGGGATCCACGTTATCGTTAGTCCATATTATCTAGTGAAATCTCACTCCTTCTAATGGCAAGATACTCAGGTTGCGGCCGGGAATTCCAATGTCGACGCTCAAAACACTTCCCCCGCCCGTGCCCCGAGCGCCGTGACGGTTGGCGCCAGTACCATCGCTGATGCCAGAGCCTCCTTTTCCAACTTTGGTGCAGTTGTTGATATCTTTGCACCTGGTCAGGATGTTATCAGCTCCTGGATAGGCAGCAATACCGTAAGTAATGATCAAAGTTCATCATTTATTGTGCGCTGAATCGTTTCTTTTTTGACAAGGCCACCAATATGATCTCGGGCACATCCATGGTACCTCGAAAATCGTTTGACTTATCAACTGAGTGACTAATGCTGATGGGCTATGTAGGCCACCCCTCATGTTGCTGGTCTGACCGCCTACCTCATTGGCCTCGGCGGAAACTTGCCCCCTGCCGCTATGTCTCAGAGACTCAAGGATCTCAGCTTGAAGGGCAGGCTTGCTGGAATTCGTAAGTTGTCGCATACGCCGATAGCATTGCCTAACTCCCGTATTAGCGACAGGCACCGTGAACTTTTTGGCTCACAATGCTTGATAATTGAACTGAGAGTGAACTGAGATGGGTAGTTGTGCACAGTTGTCGCTTGTTATTTTGTGTATGCAGGGCTATGTATGCGAAGCAGAAGCAAATTGAATTGCTTTTTTTTGGTCTATGCTGTTTCATGGTTCGATGAGTCCAGGCGGGGGAACCAGACGGAGCCAGCATCGAGCTTGGAAAATACGGATTCAGGCTCACACTCAGAAGATACGTAACCTGATCGCACCTATAGTCAGTGATCACATTCCCCTAGTTGACAGATGCGAGTGGAACAGTAACCATAAATGCTGGATGTGTGCCGTGTGGCGAGCCTGATGAATTCTCGATCCGTGCTCGTGTTGTGGTCACAAACTATCAAACAAACAGAGCTCGCTTGTCAGGGCACGCAGATACATTATAATTATCTCTCGAGAAGCATGTACGCCATTCGAGAGCCATGCCGTTTAGTAACACTTATGCCAATCTAGAGCAGGGAATCAGCAATGAGGATCTTCAATGCCTGCTTGGGTAAATAAGGTCGCTATAAATCTGTTGGATTCATCAGGATACAGCATGCCTTTCTCTTTTCCGTCTGTCTTATACTTGATATGTGCCATTTCTTGATAGTTTGGTACCAGAACGCGCTTATCTTATTAACAAGGACGCGTTTGCATATGTGTTGACAAGTCTTCTGTGATGGCTCCTGATGTTGTATATAGATCTCTTTCAAGACTTTGACCCCGTTCTAATTACTCTCTTTCCCCAGCAAGACAACAGCCTCTGCTACTCTAGAATCCTATGACTCTCTTTATTAACACAGTTCCCACACGCCTCGTACGTAAGTCACTCAGTCTACTCAGCTGCAACGGAATTTGTTGAGAGGTAGACTCACATCTCCATGCGGCATGCTCGTCGAATACATATATGCCATCAAACTATGCACATAGTGTTCCAATGCATATTTTCCTTTTTATCTCGTTTATTTCAAACACTACTACTTATTACATCCCTAATATATTACCTACCCTGTTTACCTGATAAAACATCTCATGTTATTATGGGGCACCTTCAGTTGTCTTTACTATGACTGAGGGTATGTTCCCATTTATACCTTACTATGTAATGAGATATTGGTTTTCGACCATTATCATGTTGAAGGTGAAGGCATGCCGAACATGCATCTACTAATTCTACTGTGAGGGCTCCTATTTGATTTTGGTTACACTCCCTCTGAACACTTTTCACTTAATAAACAGTAAAGTCATATTCCTCTCTTTCTCCAACAGGAAAAATACCGTTGCTACTCCGGAATCCTATGCTTTTCCCCTCTTGAGATCATCGTCAAGGTTCCCGTGTACCTTGCATATTCATTTAATCAGAATCTTCTTCATGATCGGCTGGAATTCATTGTTATCAAATGTCAATATTGGGACTAGAATGTCACAAACGCACGCCGATGATGGTTGATTAGCCCACTGTGAGGAAGCTGCGTGAGTATGTTGATCTCCTCCACTGGTAATGGTGGAGTGAAGTATTTGTTAACTGCAGCAGATGACACGAGCCGGATAACATCAGTAGAGGGGTTAGGCAGTCCCAGTAGGCTTGACTCTCTCATTTCGCTCCTCAACACTTGTAGAATCTATAATACCAGGGGTTGGTTTCCACAAAGTGAGATGCAGCTTTTTCGCGGTAATGACGCCATCTTTGTAAGCGGCAAGCTTGACATAACGAGAGAGTATATAAGCATCGTATGAGGAGTAGCTTTCAACTCTGAACACATGCCCAAATGGTTTCCCAGAATAATCGACCATTAGGCAATAAAGTTTCATGATGGTGACCGGATAACAAGCATGACCAAGTCGGCCTAAATATGCTGTCTGTGGAAGGAGACTGTGTTGCGTTACTATAAACATGAGAATAAGGTAATTACTTGGACAACTCACATCATTCACAAAGGATCAGACGTTATGATCGGTGGTAACGGACACTGACTAATTGAAATCTCTTGATGAATTAAGTTAGCCTTGGGCACCAACAAGCGCGCACTCTAGTGTCCAAACTCAGTAGACGAACCCTGTTTTGAACCGACCCCACCCCGCCTTCAATTCACCACACACGTAGAGTCACGGAATAGTTTAAGGGGAGCATCAATCCTCCTCTGAACCTTCCAGAGTCTTTAGGACATACATCAAGATTAGGCTGACACCCGTTGCAGGAGGTGTTTGAAAATAGAGTTTAGGTATGGTGAAATCATGTGTGACGGTATTGACACCAGAGTTAGTTGGTGAAAGGCCTCTGTTGACGTGGAGGATGCATCGATGATTCATGGGTACAACTAGAAATCAGATACTTGATGTATCGCGAATGCAGCGTCAAGCATTATCATATATCCATTTATACTCAGGATTCCAACGGTCGCCTCGATACATTTAAGAGATAAGTACTAAGTACTCAGGGAGATCAAAGGCATATTCTGCTTGTGACACAAGCGTGACCAGCCTACCGTCACAATAATACAGGCTTGGCAGTCGAGATATGCCCTGCATCGGTTTACTCATCTCCGTTTACCCTGCCATTTCGTTACTACGCCACCTATTTTAAACCACAGTACATCAACAAGCCCGGTCGGTTTTAGTACTGGTTCGTGCCGTCGGAAGTATCATCTCCCCGGTTCAGCCCTCGATCCTGTCTACATGCCAGCTCGCAACTGGCTTGTTATATTCTTGAAGCGACATCAGGTTCGATTTCGACACTACGAACGGGAAGAAGTAGCCCTGTCATTATCTAAACTAGCCAACATAATTATTTCTTCCAAATATGTGAAATCATGGCTGCCCAAACATGTTTTCGTAGCTCCGCACCATGTCGGAACGACCTGCCGTATAGCTTTCTTAGGAGGTATCTAGGGTTTATGATCCCGTACAAATTGCATTGGCAAGAAAGCGTCTTTGCGCTGTGGAGAAAACGCCTTCATCTGCTTTATACTTTTCAAGAGCTAAATACATTTGACATTCCGTGGGAGCAGAGCCATGACAACTGGTATGAACTTACGACAGGTATATAACCCTAAGCTGATGATATATTAACAGGTCATTTCTCGTGTCCAACAATGTATCGGTATATCAGGATATCATCTTCTTAGGCTTTTCGGAATCGACCATCTGAAGAATCGAGCAGCACAGCAGGTCCCAAGCCGTCAGCTATTTCAGGTAGAGGGCTATCCTACTGATGTACTGGTACTGGTACTGATATCTATCATAATATGATATTTGCTGACAATGAAATAGCTCGATCATTCCGTCTTGCCTGAGATGTATTACCTATTAATATCAAATAGAACACATCGACCATCTTCGTTTCATTTGCGAACAGCGCTAACGGCTTTGTATACTGCTGGCATACTGTTCGAATCGGTATACTGCTGAAACAATCTATCTTTGGATAAAGCTCCACCACACCCTGGCGTCGTTCTTAGCTGCAGCATGAGATACCCCACCCGGCGTCGAAGATTATTCGCCTCCTATGGACATCATTTTTGACGCCCATGTTTGCCGAGATTTGCCTGTTCGGGAGCAAGCTGTTGTCTTCAAATAGGGTCCATCTATTTCGATTACTATAGCTCAGGCAATGGCATATAAAGGTCAATTTCTTTTTCCAATCTTTCCCAACGCTTTCCCAAGTGTCTCACAGTCCCTTCTAATTCCATTCTAGCTCTACAATGCGTTTCCTCACAGTCGTTTTCACCACACTCGCTTTAGCCATCCCAGCGTTTTCAGCCCCATCGTTGACTCGCGTCATAGAAAAGTTCGACGGCCCAAAAACTGGCCGATATATCGTTAAATTGAAGGATGGAGTATCTAAGGACTCTATCCTCGGAAAAGCAAAGGTAACAGCAACCCACACGTATGACCTTTTTAACGGCTTTGCTGGTGAGTTGTGTTTGTAATGGGACTGCCTACGCTCCCTGAACCTTTCATGCAAGGTGCATTCGATGTCGAAGCTCTTAACATCCTCCTTGCACTCCCCGATATTGAGTACATCTCTGAGGACGGTATCATGCACACCACAGGGGGCGCAGTCACTCAGTTTGTATTTCTACTCCCGCCACTGGCTTTTTTACTAACGGACTATCAGAACCGATGCGCCTTGGGGTCTTTCCAGGTTAAGCTCCGTAAACAAGCTGTCTAATCAGGACGCAAGGTCTTGATCCATATATATAGATACTGATAGACGGGCTTGCTAACTTCTTCTTTAGCTCGCTTACCTTCAGCTATACCTATGAAAGTTGTGCTGGCAAAGGTGTCGATGTCTATGTCGTTGGTATGTATCCTCGCTTACGTCTGAAGATGGAAGCTCACCCTCTCTTTCTTTGCATAACAGACACTGGTAAGTTTATCTCAACACCATTCACAGTTATTCGTATCGTCTAAATATGCACGGTATCAGGTGTTCGCACTACCCATGTAAGCGCCTCGCATGATTTTACACAGAAAAATTCCTGATCTATACTTAGACTCAATTTGGCGGTCGTGCAAGATGGGGTAAGACCTTTGGCGGATATGCTGATGCTGATGGCAATGGACACGGTACTCATTGCGCGTATGTTGTATCATTCTCACTTCTGTACCTTGGCTAATATACCTCCTAGTGGTACCGTGGCAGGAAGCCAATTTGGTGTGGCAAAGGGAGCAAGCATCATTGCCGTCAAAGTGTTGAGCGACGAAGGGTATGTCTAACCCCCCTATCTCTAAGTACGTTCTATACGAAACATTAATGCCTATACCAAACAGATCGGGTAGCATTGCTGACATGTAAGCTGGCGGTTCTTTTCTCTTCGTTTTCAGATTTGTGAACATTTTGGGTCAGTGTTTCTGGATTGGATTATGTCGCCACTTCCGCGGGAAAATCTGGCCTCCCTTCCATCGTCTCGATGTCTTTGGGCGGCAGCGCTTCGCAAGCAATGGATGACGCTGTTGCTAAAGTGAGTGACCTTGAGGTTATTGAAATCCATCTGGTGGTTAATCATCCCACCCTAGCTCACCGCAAAGGGAATCCATGTTGTCGTCAGTGTTCATACTCTAGTCACATTCTATTTGACTAATGCTAAGGGATCTAGGTTGCAGCTGGCAATGATAACAGTAATGCCAAACTTACTTCCCCTGCCCGTGCCCCCAGTGCTGTGACAGTTGGTGCCAGTACCATTGCTGATGAAAGAGCCTCTTTCTCCAATTATGGCTCAGTCGTTGATATCTTTGCACCCGGTCAAAATGTCATCAGTGCCTGGAAAGACAGTGACACCGTAAGTATTCTAATGAAACTTATCGTCGGTCGCAAGAAACCTAAAGTGTTTTGTTTTTAAGGCAACTGCGAGCCTCTCCGGCACATCCATGGTATGTTAGAAAAACGTCGTCTTAGCTGCATATTTAATATTTTTTTTGATCATAGGCCACCCCTCATGTCGCTGGTCTGGTAGCTTACCTGATCACCCTCAAGGGAAATACCTCTCCTGCTGACATGTCTAAGAGGCTCAAAGATATGAGTTTGAAGGGTAAGATTACTGGCATGCGTAAGTCATTCTGTGATCTTCGTTACCAGCTTTCGCTCAAGTTACAACAGCCGCCTTGGACTTCCTTGACCCCACCCCAAATCTCCTGGCACACAATGCTTAATCATAATTGACAATCGTTATAGTTACTTATTACTTCTGCTCTGTTTTCGCACTGCTATGATAATAATCCCTTTCGCTATGGCGGGTACCGTCACCCCAGAGTTGAGCCCCTCGCAATTTACAGCAAATATTGAGGAGAAACTCACTTAAGGTAGGGGAAATGTCCTGTATATTGTCACTGGTAGATAAGGGCTATATACAGAAGGCAGCCTGTCCACCATGGCTTGATTACTTTGTACCATAATTCTCCCTTAAGTTGATTGTCGTCTGCTCGTTACCTGCATAACTCCTTGCTATGTCTGGAACGACACTTGGCTCGACTTGGCGAACAAAGGACACGACACCCTATAATAGAGCCAGAATTCATTAGCACAAGTTTTAGTTCCTAGCACGGACAACAACCCTCAAGCTGTCTCCATAATTGGAAGTAGGGTATTGTATAATAGAGGCGATATTTATGTACGTATTTTTTTGAACACAGACCCAGGCTAATGTTGACAGACCATTACGCTTGTTTATCAGCCCTGTTCAGGCTGTCAGTCCTTCGTTACATCCGAAGAATCAACATGTGCAGTAGTTCTTAGTCGCGGCTTATTGTAGATGGCTATTCCACTTATATCTCCCTAACTGCTGCCAACAACTTACAAATAGCTCGAATCAACATTTCGCATGTCCGTCTTACCTCAAATGTATTACTCCTAGAACAATTACGAACACGGATGAATGGCTTTCGCAACTTTCTATACTTCTTGATCTTGGCAGTATTTGGTAGGATTCTATACGCCATGTCGTGCCATATGTTTAAGATGCATGTAGGTCGTTCTTCCTGTTGCGTGTTGAGCGTTAGTGGCCAAACTTGCGTGATTTTGTCTTCAATTATACGGGTCCGTTCATTCGGGTCACTATACACCATGTGTATGTGTATAAAGGTAGTTCATGTCTCCAGTCATTCCCAACGCTTCTCTAAGTGCCTCACAGTCCCTTCCGGTTTCATTCTAACTTTACAATGCGCCTCACAGTTATTTTCGCCACACTCGCTTTAGCCATCCCAGCATTTTCAGCCCCACCCTTGACTCACGTCATAGAAAAGTTCGCCGGTCCAACAACAGGTCGATTTATTGTCAAATTAAAAGATGGAGTGTCCCAAGATTCTATCCTCAAACAAGCAGATGCGAAAGTAACCCACACGTATGATCTTTTCAATGGCTTTGCTGGTGAGTTGTTGCTGTGAGGGTGTTTCCACGGGCAACTGAACTTCAGTATAAGGTGAATTTGATATCAAGGCTCTCGATATTTTCCGTGCACTCCCCGATATCGAGTATATCTCTGAGGACGGTATCATGCACACCACAGGTACCATTACCCAGTCCGTGTTCCCCCACCCTCGCTACTGGTGCTTCCATTAACAGATTATCAGGACTGATGCACCTTGGGGTCTTTCTAGATTAAGCTCCGTAGACAAACTCCCTAAACAGGATGCAAGGTTTCAATCAGTTCTCCCTGTTCCTAGTAGGCTGGCCTGTTGATATTTTGCCTTTCTAGCTCTCTTACATTTAGCTATACCTATGACAGCCGCGCCGGCAAAGATGTTGATATCTTCATTATTGGTACGTACTTCATTCACATTTAAACTCAGGAAGCTTATGCTCACCTGTTTTTCACATCGGACACTGGTAAGCTATGCATCTTCCTTGTTCCTCAGCTGAATGTCTAAAGATTTATGACATCAGGCGTCCGGACCACCCATGTACGCTGCAGTACGCATCCTATATCACACAGAACTATATTGCATAATCTGTTTAGAGTCAATTTGGTGGTCGTGCAAAATGGGGTAAGACATTTGGCGGATATGCTGATGCCGATGGCCATGGTCACGGCACTCATTGCGCGTATGTTATTTCATACACATTTCTGTAGCTTAACTAATATACCTCAGTGGTATTGCGGCAGGAAGCCAGTTTGGTGTAGCAAAGGAGGCAAACATCATTGCCGTAAAAGTTTTGAGTGATAGCGGGTATCCAAATTCTTACAATTACGTTCCATATAAGCTACTTATACATCCGTGCGAACAGTTCAGGCAGTACCGCTGATATGTAAGCCGGTCGTTTTTGTTGATCTCCTGAAATTCAGCTTTTATGAATGTCTGCATTTAGTATCGCCGGAATGAACTATGCTGCCACTACTGCGAAGGATTCCAGACGCCCCTCCGTCGTCTCAATGTCTTTGGGTGGTCCCGCTTTGCGTGCATTGGACGATGCTGTCGCCAGTGTGAGGATTCTTATAGTCATTGATAATCAGCCTCAGCTCTTAATCACCCCGACTTAGCTCACTGAAAAAGGAATCCATGTCGTCGTCAGTCCTTACACTCTAGCAACGTTCTACTCGCCTTATGATGAGAAATTTTAGGCTGCAGCTGGAAATGATAATACCCTGGCCGAATTCTATTCTCCCGCCCGTGCTCCGAGTGCTGTGACTGTTGGTGCCAGTACCATCGCCGATGCTAAAGCCTCCTTTTCCAACTCTGGCAGGGTTCTTGATATCTTTGCACCCGGCCAAGATATCATCAGTGCCTGGAAAGACGGTGACACAGTAAGTTATCTGAACTATACTATATGCTACGATAAACTAAAGTGCACAATTTCACAAGGCAACTAAAAGCCTCTCTGGCACGTCTATGGTGAGTACCCTTGCAAACAAGCCACGAGCTAAATAATCAATTTTACGGGTAATTGAGGCTGCTCCTCATGTTGCTGGGCTAGTTGCCTACCTAATTAGCCTCAAGGAAAATACCTCTCCTGCCAAAATGTCCGAGACGCTCAAAAATATGAGTTTGAAGAAGAAACTCACTGGGATGCGTAAGTTGACCTGCGTTTCACCCGCTTGATTGTCGCTCAACTCTTACACCAGCCCTCATTGACTTCTTTCCACATCCCTGGAACACCCCAAACTACCTTGCTCACAACACTTGATCAAGATTGATTACCCTATAAGGGAAAAATCTTATGCGCCAAGTGTAGCTTGTGAACCAGTCTTTCCTCTACTCAATTCCGTTAGCCTACTTATGCATACTGTCAAATAGGGCGATTCGAACGTTAACCAGAAGTTCCAGATTAGTAGCCTAGTAGGCATGTTCGAACTATATTATATACACATGAGCATATCCTTTGCTGAAACGACTACATTTACTAGATTTAGTTTTATCATTTGCGTAGCAGGGTAGATGACAGGCTGCTCAAAAACTTGCTAAGTTCATGGAGGTGTACATCCCTTTCGTTTCTCTCGTGAAGTGACAAACGGCGCGATTCTGGCCAGAGCGGGGAAACTTGAAGAAGGCCACATTCAACGCACTAATGTCAGTCTTGCGGTATGTGGTTACATGTTCCATAGCTAACTTCAATCACATATGACTCTTCCAAATCCCAGAGCCCAGAAACGCCCTCGTCTTATTGCACCTCTGCCACAGTTCCCATGTACCTCGCGTGTTTAGGACCTCAGAAATCTAATCGTTAGCATCGCTAAATAGATATAAACTATGATCTAGATGTTCAAGAATAAGAGATCACAACGCACGCTTTGCCGATTAGGTTGCTGGGGGGAATCTGTACAAGTATGTTGATTTCCCCTTTAGGTAGCGGATCGTTAAAGTAGCTAGTAACTGCGGCAGTCGAGAGGAGTCGCGTGACATTTGAGTTCTCCGAGGGGTGTGCGAGATCCAGTGATTCGACTCTCGCATATAATTCTTCTAGGTCAGGAAGGGGAAGGCGGGGTTTCCACAAGGTGAATAACAATCTTCTTGTGTGAATAAGGCCGTGATAGTAGGCCACATCTACAATTCACTCGACGAGGTCGCAAATGTCCATATCGTCAAGGGATTCGACCTTGAACACATTCCCAAATGGTTTTCCATTAGCGCTAACCATGAGACAGTAGAGCTTCATAGTGGTGACTGGGCAATGGTTGTAGACCAAGTCAATTTAAATATGCTGTTAGGAGATGACCGTGTTACATGAATCCTGTGTCAGTGGTGACCATGCCAACAAGAGCGACATGCTGTTTCATGATCAAGAACCAGGTGAGCACAGATCAGTCACAATAGCAAGGAAACAGCGAATAGCAAAGGCAGGATATTGACACGAGGCGTGATGGATAGATGGTTGCTGGACTGGCAAGCGGCAAGAAATTGCCCAAAGAGTCAAGAACTAGTGGGTGTCTTTCGAAATGACCATGTACACCAGGAAAACACCCAGCCTGGTGTCTGATGAACTGATGAGGATGAACATTGAGCCTTTCAATGATTTGACACTGGATCATATCCTTTGCTACTTGTAATGGTCTTGAGCACCAGCGCGACGATGGCAGTTGCCTACCAACCAAACAGGCCTCCAATAAACATATAGAGCGTTGATTACTTTGTCGGGAACAATGCACCACTACCTGCAGTCAAGCTCTGTCTCTCAAACTCTTCTGAGACAGTCGTCTGCTCTTGGGGAGAGCATAAAACCATTGACAGCCAGTGTTGCAACGTTGGGCAGCCACGATGGCTGGTGACTGATTATAGCTCACTCGTCAACTACGACTAGGGGATAACCGATCGGGCCGCGTTGATAACTGGCACGGTTGACAATAACAGCCAGAACCTACGCAGCACATATCACCTCTGCGAACAGAGCAAACTTAAATAGGAAAATTCTGACCCAACTCTTACAGTGGCAACGGGAGCCTTAAAATGAGTAAATGACTTGTAGACCTACTTATGTACAAAAATCTCGCAGGCGAAGGAGATATTACAGCCCCAAAAAGCATGGAACGATATAAAAGTGACGTGTATTTCTAAAATCACAGCATGTCATTTATTGACGACACGTTCCGGGCAAGGCATATCCCTGAGACGACAAAAGCAAATTAGTATGACTTCCGAAAAAAAAAAAAGGGAGGGCGTGATTCACGTTGGTCCTGATTCCTCCACCCCATGGCGTACGACCATCGACCTTGGCGTCGAAGCCTAATCCTCGGGAAGCGAAGCCCTGCCACAATGTACAAAAGTTCTCGCCACCAGTGAGAACTTGATCTGCTTGAATGATAGCATTTCGGGCATCGAAAAACGAAGGTCGGCAGTTCTGAAGTTTCATGCCGTTCAACACGAGCCTAGAAATACGATACGATATTCAACAAGAGCTGTAGCAACGGATAGAGTGGAAAACTTACTGGATGGAGAGTGTGTTGCCATGTTTGGGGATGAGGGGTTTCTTGCCAGCTGAGTGACGGTAGAAATCTCCTTCGGGAACGGTACCATCTGCTTCAGGCTTTGGCGGGAATAGGCTGTCAGAGTATCCGTGCTTCTGGATGAGACCTTGAGAGACGACCCAGAGTATCTCTGCCCAGACTTCGCCAACGGCATGAACTCCCCAGTAACCAGGCTTATCGAGCGTCTTGTAAGTCGATGGGTTGACTGTCTCGTTCTTTGTACACACAGATGAGGCAGAGTGAAGACAGTGTTCATGCAAAGAGGCTTACCAAAGAGTAGATGTAGTTACGGATTCCATTGACTGAATTAGCGGCCCAAGCACCCATGGCATAGTCAGAGTAGTTCTTGTTACTGCGGATCGTTGTAGCCAAGAAATCTTTCCAAATCTTTCTTTAGACACAACCAACCAGGGAATATCAAAAACCTTACCTCCCCAACCCTCACCCATTCCACCACTCTCACCCCACCCGAGACAGCCAGAATTCGCAGGCCCACCGGTCAGACGAGTGCTTAAGCCATGGCTCAGCTCATGAATGACGATACCAGCCTCTAAATCACCATCTCTGTAAGGAATGGCGGTATTCCACAGATACATGCGCATGCGACCATTCTGCCCATCAGGTGGTGTCATGAAGTTGGCATTGTTATATCCTGAACCGTCTTGTGCATTCGCGATGACAGCATCATTCTCTCTACCACCGCGGCCAAAGTTGTGTTGTTGAAAGTTTCCGGCAAGTTCATCGAAACCGTAACGATAGTAGAGGTCATGGACCATGTTTGAAGTATAAAAGAGCTGGGAAATGGTCGCGTTAATATATTTCTGTGCCTCCTCCTGAGCATCGGAGCTATCTGTAGCCTTGGGTTTGTACTTGTAGTCAAACTCCTTGCTCTTGCCAGCATCCGGACGATAGTTGTTAATGTAGCTGTTTTGACCCTCCCAGTTTTCCTGAGCGAAGACCTGATAAAACCATGTCAGCAAAATTAGAACAAGTGAAGAATGAAGAGATACTAACATTGTTGCCCCAAGTGGTGGTAGTGTTCCTCCACACTCCTTGCCCCTTCTTCCTTACTCCTTTCAGAGAAGGATCATTAGCTATGGGAATTGCATGCCAACCAGCAGGAGATGCAAGGATGTCAAAATTTTCCTTGGCAATGGTACGGTTGCCTTCTGAAGGGTCGTTAACGCCCCAGACGAAAATATTGTAGGTTGCGGGTTCTTGCGTCTCAGGCTCTTTAGGGACAGGCGAATCTGAGGCCCAGTCGACCACAGAAATGATGCGATGTGGCGCCGTTGCGGCGACGGCAGCCTCATACCAATTATCCTGCATTTCAACTTCAAACTATTATGAAAGAAGTATGAGTGATTATGAGAGGCACAAAAAAATGACTGTGCCCACCTTCCAGACGGCAGCAAGATAGGTCGCGTCACCCTTTTTGTTGGGTACCTGGACATAAGCCAACTTGGCCTTGACAGGATTGACCGTGTCCGGAACATTGCTGATTACAATATCGATTGACTGGTCATTGGGGGCAAAGTGGTTAGTAGGGGCTTCGATAACCATTTTGTTCATATGTTTGTCAAAGTTGCCAAGAATGTCCTCTACAATTTCGTCATTGGGTGTAGCCGCCACCATGAACTGAAGAAGCGCAGGGCGGGGATCCGCTACATCATCAGTAGAATGGAGGGGCGAATCTAAGAGGTCATAAGGCAGATTGTGGAAGCGACAGTTGGATGACTCGATATGGGACAGCTCATCGAGATGACGGGTATGGGGCTCTGTGAAGGCAACCTGGCTATCGTATGCAAACGCTTGCTTGCGGGTGCGTATCTCGTCTAACAACGTGTCGCAAAACTCGCGGTGAGGATCACTCATCAACGATGCATCGACGTAAGCAAAGTGCTTGGGGGCCTCTCCGCCATAGAACTGCGACGTAAGAAATAAATGAATTGAGTAACAAACGGGACTTGAAGGGGATGGAGACAAACCGAGTTTCCATACGACAAGACCATACCATCCTTGATGTTGATATTCATGTCTCCATCAACAACTTTGAGCCCGTTGACCACCTGGCGGACGTAGACATGCGTGACGCCGGTGTTTGAATCTGTATAAGAGTCCTCGCGAATCTTATAAGACATCCGCTCAGAGTGTTTGGTTCCCAGTACATCCTTGACAAAGCGGTCAGCGACCTCGAGAGGGTCAGCATTGGGGTCCATGGGCATGAAGCCATTGGTTTGAATCTGATATGGGCTTGAATGGAACACGGCCTGAGGATGTTCAGGACCGAAACCAAGAGACTTGCGACGTCGGACCAGGGTATGGCCATTGCTACCATGGCCTACAGCATTGCCAACGAGCCCGGCGACGACAAACGACGCGGTGAGCAAACAGCGCATCGATGTGGGAATATAAGGGGATACTCTGAGTATATAGAGTGTTAAGAGAATGAAGGTGTAATGAGATGGGGTAGTGGTTGATGGGTTAATATAGGAGCTTGCGTATGCGCAGCCCCGACGAAATGGGAGTACACCGCTGGAATGCCGCTGGGTACTTAAGGGGGTCACTGTGTGGTCGTGTTTGTCTCTAAGCAATCACCGCCATGGCGTTAAGGTTAGCCTTGAGTTAGGCATCAAGTCGACACGCCTTTAACGTGTGGTAGCGACTTCCAGTACTGCTGTTGATTACAATTGCGCAAAGTCATGCATCAGTACGTGTAAGGCTACAAATGGACCATTCTAGTAGTCATTGTATGAAGGAATATAGTCCTAACGGGATTCCCCTGAGGGCAATGCTCCGCGGATCCTTGTCACCAGGTAAAACTATTGTGCCAGACCTCATATATAAGTATGATTGAATATCCGTGTTTGTGCAGCCTACCTAGACAGAATCTGTTTGACGCCCAAATGTCAAGAAGGTTGTTTCTTCTCTCCCAGGTCAATAAGCGTCTGCTCGTAAAACCTAGATGGCTCCAAAAGTCGATTTGAGGCCCTTGGACTGTGAGTCTTTTACACATTGGTCGTAATTGGCAACTCGTACATACTCGGGACACACAGATGAATTACCAACGACACCTAAAGGAGTCATGGAAACTTGGATGCCGAGATTGCAAGCTGTAGCAATCGTAGTGAGTTGCTTAACATATATACCCAAAGAGTATCTCACCCATAGCCCTCAGACTGCACTCCTTGCAGGCATCGAAGCTCAGCTTCTCGCCTCGCTCCCCGAACGCGTGCCCAATCCACCTGCGTCTGACACAGCTCTCCGATTTTTTGGCTACTCCGGCCTTCTTCTTAATTTGGGTGCCACACTGTCCACAATTCTCCTCCTCATTGCCGTAGCCTCCCTCCCAACAGCTGCACGGCAAATATACGTCTCCTGCCCCCATGGCTTCCCTCGCAGGGTCTTCCACAGCCACCCCACGCATCTAGCAGAGCTTAATAAACATTTACTCGAGGAACATGGTGAAACGTACATTCTCAACGCTTTCGGAATCGCACGGGGTTGGGGCTTCATGCTAAAACACTGTATCATTTGTTTTATGGGTGGATGCACTTGTGTATTTGTCCACATTGGGCTCAGCTTGTGGTTGTCCGAGTCCACGACTGTAGCGGCTGTGTTGATGCCGGTTATTTTTTTCACCTTTGTCCCACCCGCTGTCGCCTTCCTCTTCTACATGAACAGTGCTAAATGTCGCGATTGTCGGGAAGAAAAGTATGTGATAAAAAGGTGCCTTTGACTCTTTCCACTGATGCTAGGTTTCCAGAAAAATGGGCTATGATACTGTATGATCAAGAGCCTAAAGTACACTTCAGTATGCATTGGTAATATAACACCAAGGTTGCCTCTCTCAACTTGAGAACCATGTGTCGTCGGCTCGTGAAACATAACTAAGTATTCCTCACGGAACATTTACGTTGGCAGTCAACAAACATCCTATTTGGGAGCATTCGGAAGGCTAGGCTAAGAAGATGGGCTTCTATACTAGAAGACTTATACAATTGGGTCATAGAGAATTAACTACCACGGCGAAATGCTTTAGGCGCGGGATCGGCCATTGTTTCTGAACACAAAAGCGCCCAGCGATTGCTCAAAGATAGCGGCCCGCTCTGCCTCCGCTGCTTCATACGCCTGTTTCTGGCTCTCCTCCCTTTTGTGTATCAATCGCGCACCCCACCTCTCAAGCTCCTCAGTTCGTCTACGCTCATCTTCAAAACATTGTTTTTGCACCTGTCGCATCTTCTCCTGAAACTGCGTGGCTCTTGCCCTCTCCGCACTCTTAAACTCCGAATCTCGACTTCTTTCCCTCTGGTGAAAGTCATCCTCACGCTTATGTTCCGCTTCTTGAAACTGCCTCTCCTGGTTTTGTTGTGCCTCTCTAAACGTTGTGTTACGTTCATCTTGCTGCTTCTCAAACGAAGCTTTGCGCTCCCGCTGTTTCTTTTGGAACGTGGTCTTGCGTTTCATTTCGTTCACGGTGAAGGTATGACGCCGCTTCTGAGTGTTCTTCTCGAATTTCTCTTGCCTCTTATTTTGAGACCTCTCAAACAAAAGCCGGCGCCTCCGCTGCAAATTCTGGAATCCAATCTCTTGACGCAATTCTTTGTTGGTGACATCGTCAAGCCCGGGGATTGGAAGCGAGCCTTGAATGATGGGACCTCGTAACAGCGCAGCTCCAGCCTTCATCACAGTCAGCACATTATAAGCTTTTGGGAGCATCAATACTCACAAAGCCAGTCGGTGGTGACCATCGCCTTGACGTGTGGCTGTATCTCCTGCGAGGACTAGAGCTCCGGCTCGGCCTCATAGGCACGCCAACTTGTGACGGCATGCTATGTCGTGGCGGTACTATGATCTGAGGTTGGGGATGGGGATACATTCGAGGGGCTGATGGCATCGCGACTGGGATAGGTATATGATGTTGTGGCTCTGAAACTCTGGGCAAAGTCGGTGTTAGCCCCGAAAGTTCAGTCTCCCGACGTTTCTGGGATTCCCGAAAACGCGCCGCCTGTTTTGTCCGAGCCATCTCAAGCTGAGCGATTTGTCTTTGGCTTAGCAATTCCGTCGTATGCTTTAGCTGGTCCACAAGACTCTTTTCGTGATCCTTTTCTACTTCGACCTGCTCTTCAATCTGTAATATAGTAAGATCAAATGCATGCGACCTCCGTTGCTGTGAAGCTTTAAACACTTCGTCCCTCTGGGTATCTTTTCCACCCCGCGACTGTTCCCGACTGTCAAAATGTTTCCTCTGGAACTCCGATAGGTCAAGAGCTCTATTGGCATAGGTTCGCTCCTTTTCTGCAAATTGGTCCGATCTCTGATCTTCAGCTACTTCTCGCTGGCCCTCCGCATTCTGGAAACGACTCTCCCGATGTTGTTCGTCCGCCAGAAAAGCCTCCGAGCGCTGCTTCTGAGCGCTAGTAAACCGTTCTTCGAAATCGTCGCCTTGTCCTGCCTTCTTAACACTGCCATCGTCCTTACTTTTAACACTGTTCAAGAACGACCGCGCGCTCGGAGATCGCACATGTACGGGCGGCTGAATTATCACTGGAGCCATCCCTCTAGGTGACCTCGATCGCGTAGGGGTATACCAGGGATGCACTGGGGAGTGCGAGCGAGACCTTCTATTGTATAATGAAGGTGTAACGCTCCGGCTTTCTGAGCGCGATGGAGGGTAGATGACGACAGGGGGGGATTCCCTGTCTCGTGCCATAGGCACTGGAAACCGAACCGCTTGCTCGTTGTTTGTGGAGTCGTCAGTCATTAAGGAGCTAGTTCCAGTACCTCTCTTGTCATCCAGCTGCATAACCATGCCATGCCTTAGCGGGTTTTCCAGGAATTTATAAATACTGAACATACTAAACTCCTGACAATATCGTCTCTCCGGCCCTCTTGAAAATTGAAAGATTCTTCTTGAGATACCAACAGTTTGTTGTATTGATCGGTCAGGACATCATCGATTGTAGCACATATGCTCTTTCTAGCTTGACGGCCTTGTTCGAAAAGAACGGCCCGAGCAGCACTATGCCATTCTGAGCGTTTGCTTCGTGCATCCTGCTCTTTGTCGAATGTAATCGTACGGCTAGCTTGTCCTTCCAAGAAGAACGTCTGTCGCCCCGCTTCGTTCTTTTCGAACACATCTTCCTGCCGGGCATCCGCTTCAAGAAACGATCGCTCCCATCGTTGGTAGTCCGTACCAAACGCCTGATTAAACTTGTCCATCATTTGGTCAAACTCTTCCTCTCGGGCTTGCTCTCCTTCTGCTTGGACCCTTTCTTCTTCCGCGAATTCCTGCTGGAATTCATTCTGACTGCTGCGGAAAGCATCGTCACGCTCTGCTTCAGACAATGCATACGCGGCTTCATGTGCATCTGATGATGATTTTTCACCGCGTCCTGGAAGCCTGAAGGGGAGAAAGAAAGGTCTAAACAGATCCGATTCATCGATTTGAAATGATCCGATAGAAGTGCTAAATTCTCAACAAACCTTGACATTCACACTAACGACCCGTTCAACGTTCAGCGTTTAAGCTAAGAGCGAGGCGGTACACAACACAACCTCTCCAACAGAACCAACACTGGGCGCCTATCATACATGTTATGTAAAGTGTCTGTGCACTAGCCGGGCAACGCCCATTCAACCCTGGTTTGTGTGAGCTCTCTCACGCATGTCACCGCGCCATCTAAATACTACCCTTCATCACCTCCAGTGGGAATTGGCAACCCATGATCAAACGGACCATTACTAGGAGTACCTTGACACCTGGTTTTGTCATCTCCTGATCAGGACACGTTCAGTACGCGTGTCGAGGCGGCAAATGTTCTCGGATCTGGATCCGTACTTGATCTTCGTAATGTTTCTTTACGCCCTCCCACCGCGACGTATATCGTATAACGCAACTTTCAACTGGGGTGCGGTATAAAGTAGCAAAGCCTGACTACGTATGTCTTCCTAGCAAAACATTCACGCACAATGTCAAACACCATCGACGATCTTTTCCCTTTGCCATCTCCCCTACCCTCAAAGCTTTCGCCCAGTTTCTGGCCTGGGATAAACCATGAATCTACACAGGCCTTACTCGCCTTATTGAAAGAGAATCACGAGAAATACCACATCTTTCTCAACTCGATAGGATTTCACAAGTAGGTTGTATGCCCTCGGTTCAACATAAATACCTGAGTTTTGCCCCAGCCATATTCCACATTATGCTCTTGCTCTTTGGGGCTTGGGTGCGCCCGCCGACATTATAAGCGCAGCGTATCAGCATGATACCCAGTATCAATTGGTTGCCTTTGAATCGCCGGAGACTATAACAGACGAAAACTATAAAAATCATCTTGGTGACGAAAAGTAAGCCCCTTTGCTTACCACGCAGGATTCAGCCCTCATCAATAACCACCCGAAAGGTTTTATACTGGATATCGCAAGTTTTTTGCTAACGTCATAAGGAAGAAAGGGGTTTGGGTAGTGTTGGAAGAGTATGTTTTCAAGAAAACAGCCAACTTTGACAGTGGTTCGACCAAACAACCCGAGATGTTGAACCGTTTCCTGGATAGCTTACTTCACCCTATGATTCATGTCGGCTATGGACTTGAGTTTGGGCTTCCAGGAATAGTTGTGGAAGGTATGTAGAAATGAGTCTTGCGCAGATAGCGCCATTACTGAAGCCTTTTGACAGGGCTAGCTTCCATGGCAGTCCACCAACCTAATGCAACGGTACTCCTACCGCCCTCTTTGTGGTCGCCTTCCCCTGCCTCATCACAGGGGTTATTAGCCGCGCGCCTTTCATCTTCCTTGAATCTAGGCAACAAAGCGCCCCAAACTTCTGCCAAGAATGTACACGCCCTGACGATCCTAGCTCGCATGCTTAAAGATGACCGATTTGCAGCAATCGAACAGGTCCAACCCTTAGACATATTCAACAAAACTATAGAGAAGCATGGAGAAGCGTTGTTCAAGTACGCCAGTGCGTGGACCATCAACGCTTGCGATCCTAGAGAGGTGGAACGCAAGATTGAAGAGCTTGTATGGATGAACGTAATTATATACGGCATTGGCGGATGGAGAAAAGGCGAAGCTTTCAATGCAGATTTCATCTAGTATGTAGCCCACCACTAACAACAGCAGCGTCTGACAGTACCTCCCTCAGCATGCACCTTGTCACTTCAACTGTCTTCCTCCCTTCTCTTGTTGGAAACCTTAAAGCTACATCTCTGGAACTCTTACTCCGCGGCTACCTGGCTTTTAGTCTGACCTGGTGGGTTGGTCGTGGCCGCCCTGACATTGATATTGCTGGATTCTTCGCAGAGGATACAGCTCATCCTAGTTCTTCAGGACCTTTCCCGCCTCCTCATGCACGATCACTCCCCTCCAACACATCAGTATATGCGACAACCCCCAATCCGTGGTTCTCCCTAATCGAAGCCGCACTCGTAATACCTGATGACCATCTCCCAAAGCTCCACCGTGCCCTGGCTCATTTTGGGTCGTTGTACGGGACGAGAGCCCCAGCACAACCGGATTTCGCAGGTACAGAGCTGCCGTTTGCTGAGAAACTTGACGGATCGTTGTTCATAAGGACCGCGGGCTTGACGAATGAGAGGCTTTTGCGTACGAAGGATCTTGACGTGTCCCAGGCCAGGTTTTGGGATCGTCAAGGGTTCTACAAACACTAACCACTAACGTAAATCTTGAGTGCGAACGCACGACAGGCGATGTATCTTTCATTATGATCTGTACCATAACCACGCATATGCGAGGTCCACTTCTCAATGTAAAAAAGGATTTTTCTTGTGAGGAAAATTGGACCTGAACTTCAGTGCGCCCTCCGAACACACAGGTATGGCCGGGTCGCTTCATGAGTCCAGTCTTTCGTTCAAGCGTTCCATATTTTCGATCGAACGGAAAATCGCTAGATCAGGTGCAAATAATGTAAGCTAATGTGACGATAAAGGGGAGTCAGTTTCTGCTGAGGAGCTTCCATGGTACATTGGTAGTCCGATTGTGATTGCTGGGTCACTTAAATTGAACGATATCTAACTAAAATTCTTCAAAGTGCACGTTTGGTCATCTTTCCTATCTGATGCCAAAATAGGTTCTCCTCAGGCTCCCCGTCTTTGCCCCACATCGTTGACTCAGCCCAAACGCTCTCATTCTGGTCGTTCATGATTTTATCGATCCAGATATGGGTGGGGCGATCCAGCTTGCAACCATCGAAAGCAACCGACCAGATGGGAGTCCAAAACCTCTGCCACCAGGCAACGTCAAGCCTTGGGCTTAGTACGTGTTCGTAGAATAGAATTTGTCCTCCGGGTTTAAGCACATGTTGGACGAGAGAGGTCAGGGTTTGTTCCGGGGAAGGGACAGAGCAGAAGGTCATGATTGATATGAGGGTATCAAATGGCTGTACTTTTGTATCGCTATCGATGGAGGATAAGATAGTTGCAGTGTCTTCTGCGCCGCATGAGAGAATTAGGAGAGATCCATCAGTTTCGGTATAACCAGCTTCGTTAGCGAGTGAACGCAAACGAGAGTGCATGTGCACATTGGGTTCCAAAGCGACATATCTTGTTATGCGGGTCCTATCCAAGTATTTGACAGTGTGTCCATGACCTGGATCAAGCGTCAAAAAAAAATCAACAAGGATTGGAGGGCAAATCTGTGCAGAATATTTACCTGCTCCAATGTCAAGGACAACGCCATATGCGTTTGGAGTGATTAATTGCTGCTTTACAAGACGAGAATTTTCATCCACTCCTTCTCCAAAAGGTAGCCATACCCTCGCCATAAATAAGCGCGAGATAGCTCTGGGTTGTAAGACTAGGGATGGCGAGCGTATGACTGCTTTGACTGTTGGGACAAAGGATTGTCGGACGGCGAACATCAGGTCCCATAAGATCTCAAGGGCGTTATAAAGCTTCATGCTGCGTGATGTTCACTTGTAAATGGTCGCAAGTGGTAGCAATAGGCGCTGGAGAGGCATGAGTGTACTATTTAGAATTACTCAATTTGGTCACGGTTCCGGTGAAAGGACACCGTGGCATCATGGGTATGTTGAATTTGGTGTCCAATACGATCCTGTCCATTTCATCATACAAAATGAAGAGTCCTAAATCCAACGGCCAGCTAATGCTTTATTAGTGGTTGATATATAGAGAATCAAGGACTGGAACGCAAGGGAAGAAGCGACTGCCGACAGTGCAACAAATAAGCGCTCTGGTTCATCAACTTCGTGTGACAAGTGGAAAAATAGACCATTGACTTTTCCTGACGGTATGCCGAGCTCGCTATACTAAAAATCGACGTCATCTTGATTATTTCCACAACGCCGCCCGTAGAATAAAATGTTGCCGTGATTCTGCTAGGGCACGATGCTGCTGCGCTCGAATGCGTGAAACTCGTGAAGTCGGAAAACCCAGTTGTCCTTCATTGAGCTTTTACCACTCCGATGGGGTATTACAGGATAGATACAGTCGAGAATGTAATTTCGAACCCACATAGTAGAAACCATCGTTTTTT
>JABCKK010007968.1:0-27881 GCA_018221785.1 Calocybe gangraenosa
TTGGTCGAATCAAATAGAAAAAGGCTACACACGTTAAGGTACCTCCTGTCCGGAGTCGGTAAGTCGTTTTTCATCACAGATGAACAATAAATGAGTATTTCATTATTTTCATGGGGTAAAGTGATGTACCTGAGGAATCTTTGAAAGGAGACCCCATGCCATTTTTGCGTATGGGTGGAGCTGGAGATATCAAGTTCAATCGATTATAATGGGTAAAAACACGATGAACTTATTTCTGCAACAGAGCTAACGGCATCCATCACCCGCTGGATGTTTTCAATGGCACGTTTCCAGGTGTCGGAGATATTGATCAACCGCACAGATTCCTCAGCACTGATAAAGACGTTGTCGGGAGACACCTCTATGTGGGCGCTTGCTTCTTGAGGACCAGAAGAAATTTGTTCGACGAAATGGGGCGTATCCGGTGTAGAGGTGACCGATGGAGTTTCCTCAGGATCTAGAGTGGTGGGAGCTGCCAAGGCCATTCCAGTGGAGGCAGTTGACACGGTGATCGTCACAGGCGCTGCTACCAGTTGCTCTGGATCTCCACCGCTTTCACCACCGCTTTCAAGGGGGAAAGTAGCTGCTACGTAAGAGATGGTGGGCGAGTCGAACGAGGGACGGTTCTTACAAAGGACGAACCAGTTTGGGAGATACAAGGAATCGCTTTTCTCCCGACAAGGATGTCTGCGCCTGTGCTCTTCTTCGCGAAAAGACAAACCTGGATATAGGAAGATGAAAGTGTATGACTAGATGAATAAGTGGAGTCACAGATGATGAGAGTATGATCTAAATCTATGAAATTACGACTCACAATGCACCAAGTTTTTCGGCCCACTGCACGACCTGCGCTACACTCCGCCGAGCTGCCGTTTTTTTCGTTGTCACCCCATCGGTCACGGTAATATAGGAGTCTCTCTTTGTACCAAGCGAAGTTTTGAGACCAGGTACGTTTTCTGCTCGGAGAACTAACAACGTCGAGGGACAACTGGTAATTGGCGAGACATAAATAGATAGATTACATGTACACACCAATTACATCAAGCTGAGAACTAATAAAGATAGTGTCAGATTGAATATAGCACCAAAATGGCGAGAAAATTCAGCGCACTGTGATTTACAGTAGGATGCAGAGGCTAGGCTACAGGGGTGGCTCAGGGTAGCAACCCGTATGAGTAAACTTTTACATACACAAGAGTGTTTGATTGACCCAGTTGTTCCATAGACGATAAAAAGGAACTCGTCTAGGAAATTTAAGTGGTATTGAGGCAACTTAGGTCCTTCTCATATTCCGTTCCCTCTATCAAAAGCTGATTAACTTGAGTATGACATGTGACACATCAATCGACATCAACGGAACACTTTGCAGCAGGTATATCCGAACCAGCGCCCCATGACTCAAGTACTCAAGTGTTCAAGCTCTCCATGAATTTGATCGCTGGGCCGTTAAGTTACATCCCAGGTGTATCCTACCCTACGTTGAATCATCTTGGAAGAGTTAAACAACTACCTCTACTCTCTGCATCAATATTTGAACCAAACGGGGAGGATCGAATGGGTACTGGATACGTTTGGCGCGGCCCCATTCAGCAATTATTAATTGTAGGCAAACGTAAGTTGGTATTACGGAAGTAGATCTTGGACTTGCCAGAACATTTATCGGAGTGGCTGCTTCATAACGACTCTTTTGCCTAGGAAAGGAGGAAGACGCTGTGTGATTGTTTGCCTCTTGACGACGAAAAGTTAAATTCCATCTCGCATCATGGATACATCCAAAGACAAATTCGACCTTTTCTTACCGTCGTTGCCACACATCTCCTAACTAGTCGCCTTGTTAGGTCCATGGAAACAAGTAGACGAGATGCTTTCCTTTTGTAATTCGTTAACTTCCAAGGCAACCACATCCTCCGAGTGGTACGTTCCCCTTATTTCCACCTCTCAAATATACTGTTCATAATAAGCAGTCACAATTCATCTTACAGCTTCGGAGATCGATGAGTGCTTCGGGTACACCATAGCCACGTGCAGATTGACTTGTCAGACTTATGGCACCTGCTCTCCTGCGGAGCTCTCAACGGTGATGACGCCCGCAGGTATGATTATGTCGGGTGATTTATGGTGGCGCCTCTAGTGCCTAGATTAAGGACGTGGTTTATGCGAAGAGCTCTTATCCTTACCAAGCCAACGCCTTCTCTGGGTCTCGCCACCTATCAACTGTGTTCCTCCGAGGGCTTAAAAACTCATCGCCGATTTCATGTTTTGGATTAAAAACCATAACTCGAAATTAATGATCAATAAAGGAGAGCTGCAGGTAACGAGGAAAGTCGTAGTTGGAACACAGATAAAAAGCCAAACAGTCGCGATGAATAAGTAGAAGACAATCCAGGAGTATTCTTCTAGCCTCTGCCCAAACACTCACTCCAATCCCGTCCATGAACAAATTTTGAAAGATCCAACCGAGTGCCACGCCCGCCTGCAATCCACACAGTGCTAGGGCGATAAAGAGATGACCGATGCAGCTGGGGGACCCACAGAAAGAGCTCGTCCTCTGGTCCATAAATCCAGCCGTCACCATCAATTATGGAGTCGTCCGTAATGTCGAAAATCTCTTTCGTTTTGACAGCCTCCGTTGCATTTTTGGACAGTCGGATAGTGTGATCATACGAGGCTGAAGCGATGTACTGCCCGTCAGGCGAGAATGAAACTGATGAAACTGAACTGTTGTGTCCGGTAGATGGCTGTCCCACCATCTCCCCTGTTCTCGTATTCCACACACGAAGTGTACAATCAACCGAGCCTGACGCGATATACTGGCCATCAGGCGAAAATGAGATCCACAAAAGCGATTCATCGTGTCCAGTAAACGGCTTCCCCACCACCTCTCCCGTTTTTGCATTCCACATGCGAATCGTACAATCATCTGAGCCTGACGCTACGTACTGCCCATCAGGTGAAAATGAGACAGACGAGACTGCACTGCTGTGTCCAGTAAACGGTTGTCCCACTGGCTCGCCTGTTCTTGCATCCCACATGCGAATTGTGTGATCGTCCGAGCCTGACACAATGTGTAATCCATCAGGTGAAAATGCAACAGAGTTGACCGGGTCACCATGCCCAGTAAATGGCTCTCCCACCGTCTCTCCTGTACCTGCATCCCACACACGAATTGTACAATCCTCCGAACCTGAAACAATATACCGCCCATCAGGCGAGAATGAGACACACCAGACTGACTCCTTGTGTCCATTAAACGGTTCTCCCACTGTCTCTCCTGTTTTTACGTCCCAGACACGAATTGTGCGATCATGCGAACCTGAGGCGATGCGCTGCCCATCAGGTGAAAACGAGACACAAAAGACCGAGTTTTTGTGCCCACTAAACGGCTTTCCCACCATCTCTCCCGTTCGTGCGTCCCATATGCGAAGTGTGCGGTCGTTAGAACCTGAGGCGATGTAGTTCCCATCAAAGGAGAATGAGACAGAGTTGACTGAGTCGTCGTGTCCAACAGATGGTTCTCCCACAGTTCCCCCCGCTCTTGCATTCCACATGCGAATCGTGCAATCATCTGAGCTTGACACGATGTATTGTCCATCAGGTGAGAATGACACCGACAAAACTGAATCCTCATGCCCAGTAAAGGGCTCTCCCACCCTTTCTCCCGTTATTGCGTTCCACATGCGGATGGTGCAATCATCCGAGCCTGACGCGATGTATTCCCCATCGGGTGAAAATGAGACTGAAAAGACGGAATCGTCGTGGCCAGCAAACAGCTGCCGGACCATCTCTCTCGTTGTGAAATCCCACATACGAACTGTCCCATCGTCCGAGGCCGAGACAATGCGCCGTCCGTCGGGTGAGAATATGACGCACCAGACCGAGTCGTCGTGCCCAATCAATGGTTCTCCAACTAGTTCCCCCGTTTTTGCATTCCACACACGAATTGTGTGATCGGCCGATCCTGAAACGATATGTTGTCCGTCAGGCGAGAATGAGACGGACCAGACTGCATCGTCGTGCCCAGTCAACGGCTTCCCCACCAGTTGCCCAGTTTTCGCGTCCCAAACACGAATCGTGCGGTCCTCAGATCCTGACACAATATGCTGCCCATCTGGTGAGAACAGGACAGACCAGACCGTATCATCATGTCCAGTAAATGGCGCTCCCACTGCTTTCCCCGTTCTTGAGTTCCAAACACGAATCGTGTGATCATCGGACCCCGATACGATGTACTGCCCATCAGGCGAGAAAGAGACCGACAGGACTAGATTGTCATGTCCAGTAAATGGCTCTCCAACCATCTGTCCTGTCGTTGCATTCCAAACACATAATGTATGATCTTTGGAGCCTGAAACGATATGTTGCCCATCAGGCGAGAATGAGACGGACTGGACCGACTCGTCGTGCGCTGGAATTGCCATTTCCAGTGCTGGCCAATGAGATAACTGGCCGTCTTGTAACGACAATGTACGGGGGAATCCAGGAGAGTAACGCTTGAAGATATGAGATGATATTGGTGCGAAAGGTAGACAGGAGATATAGATATGGGGAGCACTTTTTGCTATTGGCATAGCAAAATACCGCACAAACGTAGAAGCATCCTCGATAAATTGTTTAAATTCCTCCACCGTGTTTCTTGAAGGCTGTAGTAATGGTTAATAGGTGTATCGTTGTAGTAAATACTGGCATCCTCACCTGGTCACCAGGTGCTAACCATGTCTTCAAAGCCAACAGTGCGGGTGGTGCGAGGGCGACATCGCCAGTGAGGCTAAGAACTTCCAGCCAAAAAAGAAATTTATTGTTGAACAAAGCTTGAAGCTGGTCGAAAAGGCCAGCATCAAAATCGAGGCGTTCGATATGATCATCCCAGAATCCACATGCATAAGAAAGGGCCTTGGGAATGTGTGTTTGGATGCGGTCATCGATATCTGGAACATCCTTATTGGTGAGATATGACGATTCGAGCTCACAGATATTAAATTTAAGGTTGTCGAGCATCAGGCCAAGGCAGTAATCAGCCAAATCATGGTGGGCGATCTTGAGGTCTACGTAGAACTCCCCGCTCTTCCTCTGGTCGGTGAGGAAGTCACGGAATGATGTATGGAGGGGAGCGATAGGAAGCAGTGAATCGGGTGGAGTGACGTTGCTTAGCAGGGAGCCAAGGTGACTGACAATCGCAGTGACGGAATCCTCGTCGTCACGTTCACTATGAGACGCGTGCTGTCTAAGAGAGCTCAGCGACGTAATGGAGAGAGGCTCAAATGCGGCAAAGAGCTGTCCCATAATCGATCGAAACAGAGGACGAACCTCTGCCGATTTGAAGTATCCTTCGAGTATATCTTTGTACAGCTTGTCTAGCAATTCTAGCCCAGCGACATTCGAAGATGGGTCTAAAAGGCCCTTTATGCACCGGTTGACGGTATACCCAGGTGGAGGCCGCCTAATGTACCCACAGGCAACTGCAGCCCACTGAAACAAGCCCTCCGCTTTGGTCTCCAGGTCGTTTCCGTACCGTTCAAACACACTTCGAGGAAGGCTTTCTCGCAGGTAAGCACGGATATCCTCGTTTGTCGTTGAAGCTAACACGCGGTCAGTCATCTCGATGATGCGAACCGACGATGCTGCAGTGAAGGTGAGGTCGATATCTTTCTCCCGTCTCGAGGTGATAAGAATTCGAAATTGCGACGGGAGTTTCGATATGGACGCGGCTAGAAAGGTGTGTAGGCCATCTTCTCCGGATGCATCGCCACTCTCGTCTAAGGCATCAATTACAACAACAATAGGCCCAACAATGTGTAGGTCCCGAAGCGGTTGCAATAGCAAATCTTCAAACAATGTATGATAGTCTTCCGCCGCCCGAAGAGACTTGTTGTTCCTAATAGCTGCTCCCAGCGCGGTTTTAAACGAAGGATATCGGCTAGCGAGATCGTGGACAAGTGTTGGGAATAGAAGGTAATCCTTACGCCTTGACTGCTCCTTCCGAAGGAACACAAAATATGAGCTGAGACGATTCATGTCGCGGAAGCGATGTGCAATTTCATGAGCAATCGATGACTTTCCAGTGCCAGCCTGCCCAAAAAGGACCAGTCCACGCGCTGCGTCTGGGTTGTTCACCCAGTCGACTATATAGTCTAAAAACTCTACACGCGTTCCTGGAAGAAAACTCCTCTTGACGTCGGAGCGCCACCCTGTTTTGTAAGGTATTTCGCTTATTTTTGTATCGAGATCTATGCGTCTGTTGTTGGATCATTATTTGTTACATCAATAGAGTTACGCACCCATGTCAGAAACCGTGGTTGATACCCATTCTAGCTGAGCAGAAATACCCTTAACGTTGGTTGAAATTATTCCCACATCGTCTAGGATTTGATAGGTGTTGACCTCCGTGGTAATAGCAGCATGGTCTAAGAAATCGTGTCGGAGTTTGTCGAGGGTTGTGCGATAGTTGCTGATCTGTTCATCCGCTTTGCCGCTGATATTTTTGATAAAGCGCTTCCCTGCAACTCAAGTAATGAAATACACATGAGACAAACGAAAACGACATACTGAACTTGGTATCCTTGGCATATGTTTGGATAAAGTCACCACAGTTGCAAACGTGCTGCAGCATGAGCGTAAGGATATGTGCTTGTTTAGAGTTTGGTTTGATATTTCTTAACATCTCTGCCTCCTGCGCAAAACTAAACCCATCACGTATTGCATCAAGTAGCAATCGGACATTTTCGTCGCGTTGAAACTGCTGTAGGAAAGGCTAAAAATCAGTTTAACGACGGATCCGCATTTGGTACATTCAGGAGTAGAAATACCCACCTCAGGGATTTTTGAAAGAAGACTCCATGCCATTTGTGCGTATGGGTGGAGCTAAAGATTCCAAGTTACATCCATACAGGATGGGTAAAAGAGGCAATAAACGTACTTCTGCAACGGAGCTCACAGCATCCATTACCCACTGGATATTGCTAACAGCACTTTTCAAAGCATCGGAAATATTAATTTCCACCACAGCTTCCTCAGCACTCGCAAGAATATTCTCAGGAGACACCTCTGTATGGGCGTCAGCGCCTGCTCGCTGGGGGCTGGGTGAGCTTGGGTCGACAGGATGGTCGTCTATCTGGGGTAAATCAGATTGAAATGCAACCGGTTGTGTGGTTTTCCCAGGATCTTGAGTAGTGGCGTCGCTTTGCCGTGGAGAGGAACTCAATTCTGCTGGCACTACGACAGTTAGGTACAAGGTCGGCTGGTTTGAGCTTCCACCACTTCCGTCACTATTTTCGAGCGATAAAGCAGCGTCTGAATGTAAAAGTTGGGACCATTTGAATTAAACAAAGTGTTTGATGAGACATACCGTTTTGGGATTTAAGTGGTACTCGCTGTCGTCCAACAAGAATGTCTGCGCCGATCATCTTCTTTGCATAAAGCGAGAGGTCGACGTGAGAGGATGGATGTATATCACTAGAGAAGAGAGGCGTCAGTGGTAAAAGGTGATCCAACATCTCAATCTTACAATTCACTAAGCTTTTCATTCCACTGTACAGCCTGCGATGCACTCCGCCGAGCTACTGTCTTTTTCGTTATCACCCCATTGGTCACCGTAACGTAATATTCTCTCTTCGAACCAAGCCATGTCTTGAGACGGGGTAGATTTTCTCCACGTAGAACTGACAAATTCGAGTGGTATACATAGTCGTTATTGATGTAAAATTATACAGGCACATACTAGTCACGTCCATCTGAGGGCTACGCGAAATACTATTAGACAAGACATTGCAAATGAACCAGCGAACGCACTGTAGTTGTGACGACGATGCCAGGGGACGTGGGCTGAAGTGAGTTACACAGGTCAATTGACATTGTGTGCAAATGATTGTTTGCCTACAAATTGGAAATGGAGTCGCCTGGTTCTTCCATAGGTCGTAAGAGTATTCAAAGAATAGCTTGTACAGTGGTAGGAAAGAAGGTGACTGGGGATTTTGTATCGATGGAGTTAAGCCTCCTGTAACAATGATCCCATCATGTCTTTTCCACATGTTCCAGGAACTTCCAACCCTACTTATACTTAATGGTATCATTGATTAGATTGATATCATCGCATCAAAATAAGGATGTTTATGTACCTGGCACAATAGTTCCCGGTTCCCGACCTCAGAAGAGTCAGAACACAAACACTGCTGGTACTACGTAGGTACTTGTTGTTGTGTACACAATCAATTTATCAATTGATTTTGGTAATCGATGTTTGTCACTCACAAAAGACTTTATCAGGACACGTTTTAGCAAAACCTAGGCTCATATCTCTTGAACGTTGCATATCGCGCCTGCTCTCAGTCTATTTACTAGACGCTATCTTTTCTTCTCCTTATCAACTTCACACTCCTCTAAAGAATGAAACCGAAGTCTCCGTCATCCACGTATACATCACTCGAAATTGATGCTAGGAATCCAAAGCGGTGAGCCGCTGAGTATCAGTCTATTCCGTAATTGAATACCCCGCATCACACATAACTCGTGTATAATAAAACTCCACTATATAAAAGGGCAGACCGATAACAGCAGTGATATCTTGGGAACCAACCAATCCCACTGGAGAGGTGGTGCCACGAGTGCACCAGTACTTTGGTTCCGAACCTTAGTCTACCTTTCATTTTATGTTGCGCAGTTCATTCGAAAACAACACATCATGACTAACAACAAAATGCATACCCACTTAATCTCCTTGAGACCCCCCAGTTGTGGCTGTATAGGGCCTCAAAGGACTGAGCATTAGATTGTAAAACAGTGTACACGCTAATTTTCACACTCGAGACCACTTATCGCACCCACTCTCTTGGCATTTTCAATACCTCCACCAGTCTGCCTTCTTCAGTTCCTTCATCTCCGAGCTCAGACATATATTCCCATCTCGCCGTCTCTGGTAAGCTCATAAGGATGCTTTCAATCCTAGCGCCAGGCGTCATCAATCCGAATTTCGTTCCTCGATCATACACGAGATTGAATTCGACGTATCTACCTCGTCGTATCAGCTGCCAGCGGCGCTGAAGTGGTGTGTAAGACATAGAATGGCGATTTGTAAGAATGGGGAGATATGAAGGTATAAATGAATTCGCCAAATCTTGTACAAAGGTAAATATTTCACTGGGAGAGGTTGGGCGACTTGTGGCATCTGGGGATTGGGAAACTGGGAGACGTGCGTGAGGACCTTCGTTGAGGTCATCAAAGAAAATACCGCCAACTCCCCGGGTTTCGTTCCGGTGAGGAATGTAAAAGTATTCATCGCACCACTTCTTGAAGCTGGAGTAAAGTTCACTGCCATGCTTATCGCAGACGAGCTTGAGAGTTGTATGGAAGTGTACCGCATCTTCTTCGAAGAGATAGGAAGGGGTGAGATCACAGCCTCCTCCAAACCACCAAGCCAAGACTTCTGGCTGCTCATCTTCCCGTTTATTATCGCCATTGATTGGTTCAGTGATCTCAAAGTAGCGGTAGTTCGCATGAACAGTAGGTGCATTAGGATTGCGTGGGTGTATGACTAGACTGATCCCCGCCGCAAAGAATGGTAGCCCCTCAGGCCGATCTGGCAAGGGCATAGATGTATGATCTGCACGCATTTGCTTGATAGCAGCAGGTGGTAGGATTCCATGGACAATGGAGATGTTTACCCCAGCCTTTTCCAGTATCGTTTGATGTTGGATGGAGGGATCGTCCGTTGGGCATGCAAAGATACATGATTGACCTTTACCTCCCTGTGCTCGTACCCATGAATCGCGTTTGAATTGCGGTGCATCAGAATCAAGGGTTTCAAAGGCAGTTACGATTTGATTTTGTAAGGAGATAATGTACTCCTCTACTTGAGTTCGCATGGGTTTCGGCGATGGGTTTTCCATATTGATTAGAGGAAAGGTGGGTGTTGGGTGTTAAAGTAATTTAAGGGCAGCTGGACTTACCATGATATATTATTTTTCGATCAGATAAACATACGCACACGGCCGCTCATGGTCTTGACCAGCCCTAGCCCTGCTAAATCCATCGATCCATCGATTGGTTATTGGTTGGTTTAAGATGAGAGGTTCGTCGGCATAGCCACCCCTGACGGTGACAATTAAAGCCCAAATTCAACAGTTCATGTCTGTCAAGATCCGATGACGGCTCCGACCACAAATACCCTGGGCACCACTCTCCGGCTCCATGCTTCCATTTCATGGCCAAAACTACTCCAGGCCTTGAGTTCCTCGTACACAGCCTACGACTGCCCACCCTTTGGTTGTGTTCAATCTTCTTGCTTGTTCACTGGCTAGGGCTACGATTATCGAGCTGGGTTTTATTTTCTCTCGCTCTGCTTGGTTGCTTGCTCCAGAATATTGTTCGGAAAATATGGAAGAAACACGCCCTAAGATTAGATGCAGAATACCTGAATGCTCAGCCCATCTCAAGGGCGACGCACGACGAGGTGTTTGGCGTTTCATCAGATCGTTTGTGTTGTCCCGGTGCGTAATATAAAAGTCTGGGACTCATGATTCTGAGACAACGGTTATCATTAGGCGACAAGATAAACAAGGTTATAGAAAATTATGGATTGGGAGCTCTCGAAACAACCACTGTGGTCACGACATCCCTGGAGCATATAAGGATAATGTTGTCGACGGACCCAGGCAACTACTCTGAAGGTCAGCAACTCTTAACGGTTATTATATACAGCTGTCCATTGAGTGAACTTCTTAAGTAGACAGCAATACTCCTGGACTCTTGGACTCTCTCCTTGAGAGAGGCACTTGTAGGTCACCTAGTGAGTGCACCTCTCTTTTTTGACCAGGTTCGCCCACTAATTCCAACAGGTGCCATAAGGGAGTAAGCTCCCATCATTCATGGTATCCGTCACTTTTCTAAGAACCTTATAGATTCCATCGCAACATTACAAGACCCTTCTTCAGTGGAAGTCGCACTCACCACCTGGAACTTTATACACACCATTCCCAAATGCTGACATCTATAATTGCGTCGTGCGCGCAAAATGGCCAATCTGTTGATTTTTCGGTATGTACATGCTCCCTTTTTTTACACATACTATAAAGTCGACCCATTGCCCAGGACTTGATCCGCCATTCCGCTCTGAACACTGCTACAGAAATTTTGTTTGGCACGTGTGCGAGCCGTTCGCCTTACCCACCCGAGCCGCGCCTCAATGCTGCGTCTCCTTTTCTTCCAGTAGCTGAGTTTTATGAGGCTCTCTTGAACCTTCAAGAAGTCGTATTGAAACGCGAACATTTGGGGTGGATGTGGCCCTTGTACGAAATTCGTCAGGATAGGGCTAGGAAACCGCTGCGCGTGATTCAGAATAACCTCCAACCGATCCTGCAAAGGGCCGTCGGCAAAAAACTGATGAAGTCTGCGGGCATTACGTATCATACGTTGGAAACTAAAGAAAATCTCCTTGACCATGTGGCCGAATTCACCTCAGGCATGTCCCTCCTTACACCCTCGTATTTCTACTTACTTCGCCATGAAAAACTTGCAGATTTCCACCTTTTACAAAGTACAATTTTAAATACCTTAATTGCTGGATATGCCGGCGTAAGCGTCTCACGATGATGTTAGCCATGCGTGACTCAATATTTCTTTAGACTGCCATACCTTTAACGTATCTAATCTATTTCCTTTCTCAAGATACTTTAATCACCGAGCGACTCCGACGCGATATCTTGGACGTAGTCGGTCTCACCCGAATACCCAATAGGGAAGATCTGTTCAACCTCAAATACCTTATGGCCGTCATAAATGGTACATCTGAACCTTCGTTGAGTTTGTTCTTGAATCAAGCTAACCCCCTTCGTACGCCATCTGCTAGAAACATTAAGATTGTTACCACAGCAGTACGCAAAAACCATTTGTGTGCCGATTACGCGTCTGACGGAAGTGTTCACAGCCAATATCTAAGCCGGTATGATATTGAGGTATCTCGATGACGCATCAGCCCTGAGAATTGCTCTTCAGCCAGACCATTACTGCAACAACATGGCCATCTGCAAACCCAGCTGTTGGACGCATATATATTCCCGCTCGTACAAGGTGAATGATCTGACAGTCAAGTAGAAACCCTATTCATTGTAGGCTGCCATTCCCAGAGTGCTGTTTGACATTTCTTTGCTACACAAATCGAAAGTTCTATGGGGTCCGGACGGTGGGTGCGCTCATTGCAACAGATTTCAGCCGATCTCATAACACCCATGTTCAGCTGACACATTTGACCCGGATCGGTTCCTTGATCGTAGATATAAACAATACCTTGTTCCCAACCCTTTCATATTTCGTCCATTCAGTTCTAGGCTTAGGGCATGTAAGGAGGAAGAAGTGAGTATCATGTTCCACTATAGCTTTTATCATACACTCCTCACCACGTCCCTCTGCCTGTGTTTAGTTCGCCTACGATGAGATCTCGATTACGGTCATAGAACTTCTACGTCGTTTTGAGAAAATTACCCTGGTATCAGCACACCCGGCCTTTCAGCCAAGCACGCAAATAAACAAAGAATTCAAGAATATATATGGTATCAATGTGGGTCTTAGTTTACAATTAGTCGTGCTGTAAATCTCATGTATCCGCAGGAACTTATAGTAAAGATGGAACCTGTAACTTAGTTCTATCTACGTGCTTTCATATTGTAAATTTAGGCCCTAGGTGGGTCTCACTACGAGACATGAAAGATAATATTCTAGTGTACTATATATGTTGGGGCTTTCGCCCAGTACGTCAAAGCATATTATGCGTAAAGTCAGCAGGCCACGCACTACACCCAGAGATTTATTCTTTGACAAAGGTGTGTGACGCGTGTCGAACCGAGGGAAGTCATCCTGACACAATTAATGCAACGCTCCGTCATTGGGTATATATGAGAATCCCAAAAGTATTAGAACTTGAAAAACAACAGTTAGTCGAAGGATCATATTATAGCAACCTCAATGCGAAAACTCAACCTCGCTTGGTCAATAATATGCGGACACTAATATATTGGCATAAAGCAATCGAGGTGTATAAACTTACGTCCTCGTTACGGGGCCTGGACTTAATAAATGGCTGTTATAAGCCCAAGGACCACAATGAGAGCCGGAGTCAATCAGAATCTGATTATAGCGGCTTGGGTAGAAGCATAAATGTAGCACTCCTTTAAAATAAATAAAAAAAGAGGTGTCTACCTTCTCTGAAGCCAATCAAACTTGAAACCTCTCATATCCTTTTTTTCTAGGTCACTGTTAGCCACATCCTCAATTATCATCCCCAATTTTTGTGTGCTCTATTTTGCAGTTATTATGCACTAGACTTTTACTGTCTAGCATCACTGTGCCACCGAGAATCATAGATGACAAAAGTCTGCTGAACAGGCAGGCGCTGACTTCGTGATAGCTGTCTCAATCACATATACCTCCCAATTATTCAGATCAATGGACAAGTCCCAAACCATCTTACTGCTATTTAGTTTGAAAGGGTACGTCAGATAATCAGAAGACTATAAGCCATGTGGCGCACGCCGCACACCCAAGAAGATAATGCGGCAGAAGCCGACATGGCGTATAAAAAATAGGAATTCTTGAGATTTGTAGTCCTCCTGGCGTTTTGGCAGGGGGATTTTGCGAAACTTAGTATGGAAATATGGAGATTCTGTGTTGCCTTGTCACTGGAAATATGCGACGACCCCATACCAAACGAAGCGCTTGACAAAAAAGTGCTTCCCTGCCCACTCTAACACTTTAGCACTCGGTGAGTCAGTCCATGTCTAATATGTCGAGTTTAGACGGAGTATTTCGGCCTGTCGGAAGAGCGCTGAGCCGTTGCAGTCAGATTTCTCACGAATACGCACTCCACTGCTTCAATCACATAACACACTTATATGTAACCTACACATTTGGATACCTTTCAACTATATATGACGCTGATTACCTTTTGGTCTGGCGCTTAATTAGACCTAGCCATTTAATAAAGTATTGAATCAGTTGTGTGGCTTGACCAATGAGATAGATAGGCGACATACCGGTGCGCAGGCACCACACTGGCATATTGCGCAGCAGTTGTCGGGCTTGCAAATCACGTCCGGATCATTATCGCAGTCTTCAGAATTATCTGGCTATAAAACGAGTCACATCCACAAGGTCAGTCAATAGTTGATAGTGCACACTGCAGCCAACACATGCTACGTACATTGCATAACATGGACTAGTAGGGATACGATCAGCAATGCGATCATAGTCATAGAACAACACAACATACACAATCGCATTCAGGGGGGTCGATCTGCGCCGCGACTGCCACGATGACGGACAAGGCGGTGAACAAAGCGATAAAAACACGCATGCTGAGAGATTGGTTTACTTGAGTGGGATGATATCAAGTTGCTGATACGAGCCTGAACATCAGTATTTATACAGTACTTTTTCGGATCCGATGGTAAGACTAGCGGAAGGTGGGTTTGGGTTGTATCAATGGCTGAATTCAAATTGGTTAGCGTGTGCAACACTATTGTTATTTTGCAACTCGGTAGGATCAGTTTATTCGGGAGATATTGGTCGGCTATCCGTAAAGTCGCATCGTTCAGATGCCACTTGACAGTAGGAATTGGAAGCGCTGCTTCCTCATGCTTCTAAGCGAGTGATTTCGGACTTCGAATTGCCAAATTAACCAATTTCATGCTATTCGTAACACTAGATGTATTGAAGTATAGATGCGGTCGACAAAGTGCTTAGGGATGGAATCTTGATATATTAGTAGATCTAATGGCCAGCTTCAACGACACGATGAAAACAACAATGCCCGTACAGGAGGTTCTCCTGCAGTTGTTAATCCAAGGGGGCTGGGTTCTCATATGCTTATTTCCTCTGCAGGCGCTGACTTCGTGATAGCTGTCTCAATCACAGATGCCTCGCAATTATTCAGGACAATTGACAAGTCTCAAACCAAATAATTATAAGACTAGGTGCCATGTGGCGCACGCCGCACATCCAAAGAAAAATAATGCGGTAAAAGCCGGCTTGGCTACAGGGATTCTTGGGATCGCCAGGCGTTTTGGCAAGGGGATTCTGCAAAACATAGGGTGATCATATGCAGCTTCTGTGTTGCGTTTTCACTGGAACGTTGTCACTGGAAATATGCAACGCGTTAGATATGATCAACTCATACGCCTAGTATTTTGGCCTGTCGGAAGGTCCCTGAACCGCTTCAGCCAGATTTCTCACGAATGCACACTCCTTTGCTTCATTCTGGCACATAACACACTTATGTATGTTGACTACATACTTGGATAGCTTTCGACTGTTTATGACGCTGATTCCCTTTCAATCTGGCGCCTGATTAGACCTGGATTTCAATAAAGTATTGAATCAGTTGTTTGGCTTGACCAATGAGATAGATAGGTGACATACCGGTGCGCAGGCACCACACTCGCACTGTTCACAGCAGCTGTCGGGCACGCAAGTTAATTCCGGGCCACTTTTGCAGCCTTCAAAATTGTCTGGCTATAGAACGAGTCGGAGTGACGTCAATGGATTGATAGTGCACACTGCAGTCAACACTTGCTACGCACATCACATAATGCGGGCTAGAAAGGATACGATCAGCAATGCGACCACAGTCACCGAATAACACAACATACACAATCGCATTCAGGGGGAGCAATTTGCGCCGAGACTGCCACGATGGCGGACAAGGCGGTGAAGAAAGCGATAAAAAAACGCATGCTGAGAGATTGATTTACTCGAGTGAGATGATATCAAGATGGACGCAAACTGGGATGAACTTGTCGACGCTTTGACACCAGTATTTATACAGTACTTTTTCGGATCCGATGGTAAGGCTAGCGAAAGTGGGTTCGGGTTGGATCAATAGCTGGATTGAAGTTGGTTAGCGTGTGCAACACTAGTGTTGTTTTGCAACTCGGTAGGATCAGTTTATTCGGGAGATATTGTACTCATACAGTGAGAATGTGCTGCGCATGATTTGACAAGGCTGAAGGGGGTACGGACCTGGGTAGTAATGAGTGTGAGTACCATAGCAAATCAGGCCTAGATGAACAGAAGGTTTTGACCAAAACTGGTTACAGAGTTCAATTTGTGGTGTGTAAGATGTTTTTTATCGTTGCCATTTTACCTAGCAGACTTAGCCAAAGGAGAACAATAAGTAATTAACATCGTGCAATGTGGGAGCGAAAGTTAGAACCTTATTGTTACGTAACACTAAGCCTTTCAGTTCTTATCTTATCTTGAACGACGGAATGTTCTTGAACGACGGAATGTTGGCACTTCTTGATCAAGATGTTGGCGCTAGCTAGAGAATATCTCAACAAATTCACAATGCCCGCTCAGACCCCTTTGCAGCGCAGAGCAGAGGTGGCCAAGGACACTATCAAACGTTCCAAGGCTATCATCCAAGACCACACAGCCGAAGGCGCTACCATCGACTCCGTCTTTTTCACACTGGATCAACTACCACCCAAACCAATTTCTGACAATCCTGATTTTCCTCCCTCAAAGGTCAAGATAATAAACTCAGATTCTTTCACGGCCGCAAGGAGCATATTGCGAAAGTCTCCAGAAGCGCGAGCAAAGACTGCTGTTTTGAACCTGGCTAGCGATCAGCATCCCGGAGGAGGATGGGAGTTTTCCTTGTCAAAGACTCAAGTATGCTGCTAGATCCATATCAATTTCTCATAATACTCAAGGTACCTCAGGAAGAGGCACTCTGTTACTCTTCAACACTTTATGCTACTCTCAAACCTAGCTACTATCCATGGCCAAATATCGGAGTAGGTTCCACGGCGGGGATCTTCTCTCCGGGTGTAGTCATCTTTAAAGACGATCTGGACCATGACTGTGCAGAACTCGAAATACCAGAACGTCGCGTAGTGTCTGTAATCACCGTTGCAGCGCCGCGCCATCGTCCCTTGACAGAAGACTCTTCTACTTTCAAGGATCCAACAGTCCTAGAGGATTTGAGGGGAAAGATCCGAATCGTTTACCAGATGGCGGTGCATCATGGACAACATTATCTAGTCCTTGGTAAGCTGTCCTGAGCTTGCCTAAAAATTCGGTTACTTATATCAACAATACCGGCAGGCGCTATGGGTTGTGGTGCGTACAGGTGCCCACCTGAGCTTGTGGCTAAAGAGATGAAAACGATTCTTCATGACGAATTTCGTGGTTGGTTCTGCGAGGTGGTCTTTGCTGTATACAGCAAGGGAGACATTGGTGCTAAGAATTTTGAAGTGTTCAAGAAGGTGTTCTCTGTCGAGGCCTAAGGTACCTAAATATTTGACATGGACCGAGGCTCGCCATCAGATGGGGTGTAAATGGATGTCTATTCTTACCAACATGTAACGGGTTTTGAAAGTTCGACCCAATTACTAATATGTCCAACTGAATCACTACGACAACAGATTAACGTTTTTGTCAAGACAAGGAACGGAAAGTAGACATACGCCTCGTTTCGACGAGTGCGAAAATATTGTTAATGTTGTTGGTAGTAGGTAGGTAGGCAAATTCAAAGGAGTTCAAACACACGATCGAATATACATTTACAAGCAGAGCTACGCCCACCTCACTGCCATATCAGTTGAAGATGATACCTGTGGCGTGTCAGAATTGATTAGACAAGAGGATATGGGTATAATAAAAATTGTGGATATTTGTAACGCGGCTAGCTGCGCAAAGCATGGTATGAAAAGAAATTATGAAGTCCTGATATAGATGCGAAGTACAGATGTGAACAATAGGGATGGAGGGTATGCCGTATTGTGCGGGACTAAAGCATGACGTGAACTTTATCCAAGAAATTGGTATTCTATCCTCATCCAATGAGGATAGTTGGCGCTCCAAAGGAATTCGTTGCCCAGTCAATGGCGTTTACGTGGGTCTTTGACCTCAATAAGCGATGCGAGAATCTCAGCCTTAAAAACAGGCTAAGATACATCATAGATCAATACTTGCCACCGACATAAACTAGAATAATTCCTCACGTCCTTTTCGTAGATTTCCTGAAGGGGCTTAACTTGCCTCCACGCCCACCCAAACTCGGCAAGCATCTTCTCCTGTCTCGCTTCGTCGACAAGCGTCAAGAAGCGTGCTGCGCGCAATTTGACGTCCTTCGACTTGCCATTGTAGTCCTCTATACTGGTAGGGAACTGGGATTCGCGGATTTTCTTTGCCTCCTCTTCGAATGCTTCTCGTTTTTTGAGCTCCAAATGTAGGTCAGTGAGGAGAGTCAGATGAGAGTGGCGCATGTGTTCTATATCGTTATTCCACTGCATTTGCTGCTGTATATTCCGCCGTGATTCTTCGTATAGCCTCTGCGTGTTTATGTAAACCTCAGATCAAGGTAGTGATTTCTCTACGGCTCACATCGAGTTGAACATAGCCCTCTTTGAGTACTGAGTTGTTTTCCCCATCTGCAAGGTACATCAAGTCGTCCTTAGCAAGGTATCGATCGAGAGCCCCATCATGGTATTCTTCCGCATGCCAAGTGTATAGCCGTTGTAAATCCGATAAATGCTGCTGCTTCTCGTCCGAAATGCGTCGCTTGATATTGGATATGCCTTCTTGTCCTAGTTCCTGCCTCATCTCATCGAGGCTAAGAGACACAGCTTCGTACTAGACTTTTTATTGAAATCGCAGATAAAAGGGCGTACGTTGGAATAGGTCTATCCTTTTGAGTGAGGATATATTGTGCAGTGAGGTGTGCATCTAACGCGGCCTGGGTTGGTTCCGCTAGTTCGTTTTCAATTACATCCTCTGTAACGAGTCCAGGATATTGCGATAGAGCAAATTCATTTTTTCCTTGATATCTTGGGGCAGGTAATCGAGGTGTAGTGCTCACCAAGTCACCCATAATCATGTCGGCCGTTGTGGTCATGATCAGAGAAAACTCACGCACATTGTACGATCTTACGTCAACCACGTACCACAAGTCAGGGTCAGGTCAACGCCTGGTGTCTTGCGAGCACCCATCTCCATTGCTCTACAAGACCTCACCTCACCAGCCACCCACAGTTTCTTACATAGTTCGGTATGTGAGTCGCATTCTGGCCATTGCAAGGAGCTCCTGACAGATATCAGCTGATTAGGCAGCAGTAGAACGTTTCATTTATTCGTTCGTCTTTCCGTCAAGTCTCATGGCATCCAGGGGCGAACGTGATCATTCATTTCCTGCGACATCCATAGGCCGTACGCAGGGGTCTCGTATTCAGCGCGTACCATCGAATGATTCATTACCTACACATCCCCTGCTTTCCACAAGCCGCCCCTCTTCACCTTCACCGGAACATACTACAAATCCGCAGCCCAATCCAAGATATGTTCCATACACACCAAGACAACGAGTATCTCCAACAGCCGCAACAACAGGAACGAATATGCATCCTTCCTCACCACAGCACCAACAAGGAGATGCTACGACTAAACTGCAGCTTGTGAACCTAAAAGCAGCGGCCCAAAACATAGGATTAGATTCTGCTAGCCTAGGATGGGCCATGTTAGAGAGGTTGACTGAGCATGATCATCATGACACGCAATGGATGGAGGTTTGGGCGCCAATTACCTTCGGGAAGGTAGATTCCAGGTTTTTGCTTCCATATTTATGACTAAATAGACATGAGACTTAGGCTACACTTCTTCTGCCTCTCGAGCCATTATCAACTCACGATAAGCTGACACCAGAGTTCTTCAAAGATCATATTGTTCTTTGTGACGGACCGTCGCGAAGAAGTGCACCCATTATTACATTGTCGGGCATTCGAGGTACCCTCAATGGGTACGTATTTACTTCCAATGTCTCATACATGGACTTGACACTGCGGCTAGCGATACCCTTACTTTCCGCTCAACGATTCACTCATCCTCAAAAGCCTTTCAAGATCTCCTCTCCCCTTCCACTCGAACTTCAGCCTTGAACTCGCTGCCGGATCTTCCGCTAATATCATCATCAAATTTATCCAATTTATATCCAGCGTTCATACTCCCTTCTTATTCACCCGCTCTCCCGATTCCCCCACGTACACACTCGAATCTCCCAGGCAAGCCCCCTCTTCCCCTTCGACCCGGCAACCGCGCTGCTGCCTCTGCTAGCTCTACGGCTTCACGCATCTCTAACCCTTTCGCATCCCTCTTTGGCGGCGGCGGCGGCGGCAGCGGAAGCAACCTCCATCACAGTAAGACCGCTACGCCAGCACCCCCATCACCAACGGCTTCTGTTCGCTCCCTCGATTCTACACCAACGCAAACGGAATCCGTCATAGATGTCTGCGCATTTACGATTGAGCGTAAAATTACGCAAAAAGACCTCGCAAAGGAAATGAACAAGGCAGTTCGGCGTGAGGCAACAGATTTGTTATCACTTGACGACGGAGCCTTGCCACCATGGGTGGTAGACCGCGTGCACGCACTTACTGCGGGATGGTACCCGTTCGTAAAAGAAAAAGACATTGCATCGTCCGTACCGGGACCTAGAACTCGGGAGAAGGCGATGAAGGAGGGCGGAAACACATATGTGGTAGCGTGGGCCGAGGAGGCACCTGAGAAAACCACGGCACGCATGCAAGATTTTTATATGGCGCTAGAACAGGATTTGAGACTTCTGGAGGGGTCGTTTTCAAGCAGATTAAACGAGCGCCGGAACGAGGGAAAAGAGGATAACGAGGGAACAGAGGATGAAAAGAGGGTAAGAGAAAAAATAGACAGAGAGGCGAAGATCAAGAAAGTAATGGGTGTTGTCGAACAGACCATCTGTTCTCTATTTTACGATCGGTCAGTGATCTTGGATCCAACTTATCAGTTTATCATTTACATCTTGTTCGTTGCTCAAATTCCGCTTAGATTGTACATGCAACCAACTTCAGACGATTCATCGCATGATGAAGCATTATCTAGTCGTGTCGCTGCTCTTAATATGCTTGATCTAGGACTGGAACACCTTGATCTCAAGGTAGATCATGCCAGTGATGAACTTGACGTGGTCGTCAGAGCCTGTGGTGAAAGTATGTTACCCAGTTGAAATCCACGCCTGACACAGCAATGATGTTTTGGTTGCGACTAGCCCTGTCCCAGTTGCAAGTATGTCATAGCCCAGGGGACAAAGCAGCGTTACTTGTTTCGGCTCACAAAATTGTTGTCGGTGCATATATGTCCTCGGATTGAGCCCGTTTATGCTGTACTCATCTATCGAGATATACAGATGGTCTGTCTCGTCTTCCGCCTATCCGTCTAATGTCAGAAGAGGAGTCCAAAACTCAAAAAGCCAAAGGATCCTCGATACCTGGTGATAAAGCCGACGCTCCCCCCCGAGAGTCAGACGGATCGCTTCGTATATTGATGCCGCTGCCACCAACGGCTTCAAACACTACAGCCACTGATCCGTTAGGTACTGCTGAAACCTCGACGTCATTGCTATTTGAAGCACCCCCTGAAACGGCTAGTGACCTTGATTCTGCGACACCTGGCAAGCCCAGTCACCATCATCCGACAATACCTACTATCATAGAACCAGAGTCAACCCCTGATTCTGAAGACGGTTACTCCTACTCTCCAGGTGCAACGTTTTCACTCGTGCCGACAGCACAGCCACACTCGGCCAGACCAACACCTGTTTCAGGAGATGTACTACTCCCTATGATTATTTTTTCTGTGGTCAAAGCAAACCCTCCACATCTAGTTTCTAGCCTTCTTTACATTCAGAGATATAGAAACCACTCAGTAGGTGGCGAGGAGAACTATTGCCTGGTCAATCTCCTCGCCGTCGCCGAGTTTCTGGAGAATGTAGATCTCGCGGCGCTTGGCCTCAATGATAGTAACAAAGTTCTCAGGTTAATTTTCTCTTTCTCGGTAACATTTACTATTTGTTAACATTCGTCACAATTAGCGCTGCTGACCTGACACCAATACCACTCAATCGGAGCCCGATAATTAATACGACCCCGTTAGCCACAGGTGATGGTCATCCTGGAAGCCTCCGTGACCGCGTTGAACAAGCAAACAAAGTCATTACTGGCGTTGTAGACTCTTCGTTCGGCATGCTCCGATCCTTACTGCCAATTACAGCACCCGTAGCGCCACTGACACCTCCAGCTGACGGTGTACAAAGCGCCGCTCCATGGAACGCTGCCAAACCCGGTTTTGGGCTGCTCCGGAGGGAAACAGGGTTCTCAATAAGGAGCATAACGGCAGCCCTGCCCATCAATCGTGGGGCACCGAGGGTGACGTCTGGGGAAGAGTTGGGGCAACAGCTCGTGACAGTGTCGCGACCGGGATCGGTCAAGTCAACGCACGGTGACGTCGAGGAAAGTGACGTCGAAGAGAGTGGAACCGAGACCGGTACTGAGGACGAAGATCTTGAAGACAAACCGGTGAACGGAGATGCGAATGTGGGGGACACGAGGAGTATCCGAAGCTTTGAGAGCATGATGGGTGAAAGGGGCAAGAGGGACCCATCGGGACACGGGACACGCAAGACCTTGACGGATAGGCTAGCGAATATGTCAAATTTTGCGGGTTTGAAGGTGACTCCTTCATTCTTTCCGTTTTGTGATTTATTGCTGCCATATTGATCAACTGTCTTCTCTCGACAACCCAGAATAACTCTCATGTCCAGTCAGCAACTCAGCCCCACCAGGATACACTCTCAGGGTCCCAATCCCCAGATCCAGATAGCCTTTTGCTTCATTTGGCTCCTCCGATTCAACGATTTGTCGATTGTACGCCAGGCGATCTCAGACTTTCCGAGGTAGGAGAGTTATTGAGAGACTATCGTCGCTTGGTGGAAGCTATCAGAGTTGTCAAGGGATTTGATGAGTAGAGCGTGGATATATCGGCTTTGGAGTCCGCCTACAGGAATATATGGGATCATGATCGGTTTGTCGCAGTTTAGCATATGTAATTAAGTCCCCCGTGTTCCGTAGACGTATATTGGAGACTTTTGTATATAGATCATGGAGTTTTAGAGTGTTCTCCACATGTCACTGTGTCTTTCGGTTTACGTATAGGTTGCTATAATGGGGGTGATATAGGCCGTTCCGTTTCCGCCCAGCTATGATCCCTCTGTCTAGACCACATATGACAAGCGGCGGCCCCCGACTTCAAACTGTCGACGTCATGGGTAAGCCTGGTTGCTAGGCTCGACCTCCCCCCGCTGCGAGGCAAATGTGCACCTCGAGTGAGTCATTGTAGCAACGACACCAGAAAACTCACTTAATTCCATGTCAACCTGGTAAAAAATGTGCGTAAGTGTGATTTACCATGCAACTCATGGAACCAGTAGCACGTTATCAGTCTCACATATCGAGTATCAACACCTCGTCGGAGGCCACTTGTGGCAGACGGGCGGAGGACGGGTTTCAGCTTCCCCTGGTCGCAACGCGTCTCCTGGCAATTCGGGAAATGGTTGCTGATCTTAGCAAGGTAGCCGTCCACCAAACACTGATTCTAACACTAAAAGTACTGATCTCCAAGTCACTATGTATAATGGGTCATGCCTGTCAGGCTATGTTTGTTTTGATTACGTGATCTCACTTGTCGAGTGTGCCCCCCTTTCCCTTTGACGCGTAGGACGCGACACGAGCTGAACGATGCTATCATTTGCGTCCATGAACATTACTGAACTGAGGCGATGTGAAAGGTTTCTACTATGCCCGTTCATCATCATAGCTGTGTCCCGTACTCTACTACCATAAAAACCCCCTTGAGCTTCCTCTCAGTCTCCATCCGACAATCCCCAGCTTTAGATTTCACTCTCCCCCGAGTCCTGCCTTCGCTAGGTGCTTCTGACCAGTTCCTCCGTTTAAGCTTGCCCCTTTAGGCACGTCCCCCTGCCGACTCATATTACGCTTAAACACGTATCGTCGCTAACTGCACAGCCCTTAGATATGAGTTCCCCATCTCGCTCATCGGCGGCTTCCTATGGTCACAGCAATAATATCACCGGATCGCATACATCAGTGAGCAATTTTGATATCCCCCACGTACTTTATAGCCACCTCTTCGTGTCCCCCTCTTTACGGCTTCCCGAATAGTCCCGTTCCCTCCCTCTCCCTAACCTCATGCAAACCGCACCCCTTACTCACCGTCCTATTATTACCATCTGCACACAGAGGAACAGTGGAGATGTACCAGGCACCGTTCGCAAGCTTCTCATCTCAACCAAGCACCTCCAAGAACTCCTGAAACAGTGGAGTCTTGGTAAAGCCACCGAGACACAGGTCAGCGACGCCTACGTTCGAATAGGCACAGACTTCAACGAAACCGTTCATGCTTTCGCGTACCACCAAATCGACCTGAGGTGTGTCTGCAACTCAATCGATCATGTTTCCAAAAGACTGACATGTAAACCTCAAATCATAGCGATATACACTCCATTCCAGGTGAACTTCGCGTACCTTTGGAACAATGCCTTGGCGAAGATCCTTCTCCAGAAATATTAGAGGAATATATGCCAGGAGTACGACGAGTCCTGTACAAGCTCCTCAGGGGACTTCAAGCGCGCCAAGATGCCTGGCGCGCGGCAGGAGGACAAGTACCATTCGACACACGCTGAACAGTAGTGATATAAAAGGCTTGAGAACGGATTTCTCGCCTGTGGTGGCCAGAACGGCGGATCACTTGCGGACTAGATTTGGGTTTTCTTGCTCTAATTTATTTTCTCGGCCTAGAAACACTGTACTATACCTAGTGCACCCACTCCTTCACTCCTTCACCCCCTCTGTAGTCTTGGAATCTTGATACCCCAACCCTGTATACTTTCGTGAACAGCTCTATACATCTTATTGACTCCTCACAGCTGTTCCTCGAATAACGTAGCCTCGATCAGTAACCATCTATGGCATCCGAGCATTGACTGGAACAGGGGAAACAAGTGACTTGGGTGGATAAGGGTGCAAAGGTAGCAACCCTGTCACATCAATCACAGCCCAAAACTGAAACCGAGAGGGGCTTGCCAAGCAGGTGCAAATAAAATCTTATACTGCCCCTCGCTATCTCTCACAGGGACAGCTTGCAAACACGTCCCTTGAAGCCTGAAGCTCAAAATTTACTTGACATATCGTACTTCATGAACGCATTGACTAAAACCGATCTACCTAACCTATCTTTGGTTTCTCGGGGTAAAGTGAGAGACATCTATGCGACATCTTCGCCAGAACATCTCTTGTTTGTCGCAACAGATAGGATATCAGCCTACGATGTTGTCTTGAAAAATGTGCGTACTCAAAATAATATACCCCTAAATTATCGACTCAACTTGACCCTCGGCCTCCGGGGTCGTACTTTCAATCAATGAAACAGGGCATTCCAGACAAAGGAAAGCTTCTTACGCAAATATCAGAATTTTGGTTCAAGAAGCTCGGCCACATCATCCCAAACCATTTTGTGACAGGGAATATTGACGAGATGCTAGAGGAGGTGCATCAATACAAGGACATACTTTCCGGCAGAGCAATGCTCGTGAGGAAAGCCGAAGTAGTACCCCTTGAGGCCATCGTGAGGGGTTATATTACTGGTACGTCCAGTTCCCCATCAAGATCAGAGATTTTCCATGTTGACCAGAACGCTAGGGTCAGCATGGGCAGAGTATAAAATATCGGGAACCGTTCACGGGATATCACTTCCTTCAGACCTTGTCGAATCCCAGCAGTTCCCAGAACCGATGTTCACCCCGTCAACAAAAGCAGAACAAGGTCAACACGACGAAAACATCTCTCCTGAGCAAGGTAAACATTCGGGCAATTTTCACTCCGAACATATTACCCACGGCTCTGCTCTTCTTGGCTTTCAGCCGCTAACCTAATTGGGCAAGAACTCTACAATCAAATATCCTCTGTGTCCATCCAATTATATAATGCCGCTGCGGAGCACGCTCGCACTCGTGGTATCATCCTAGCTGACACTAAATTCGAGTTTGGACTTGTTACGTCGTCTTTGGGGACGAAGAGCTTGATCCTGGTTGATGAGCTGTTCACCCCGGATTCTTCGAGATACTGGCCGCTTTCGCTGTATGCTCCTGGAAGGCCTCAGCAAAGTTTTGATAAACAGTATTTACGGGATTGGTTAGTATCGCAAGGCTTCAAGAAAGGACTAGAGACTGGCCCTGCAGGACATGCGGGAGAAGGTTGGCTGATCGAGGACTTCGTCGTGAAAGAGACTAGGAATAAATATGCGGAAGCTGTGGAGTTGTTGATACGTTGAAACGATGATGCCGAAAAGACATGTTGGAAGAGACCAGCCACGCGAAAATTATATTTACCTCAAGTCTCGCCGAGTTTGAAATATACAGACAGCGACGAAATAGCGCTCGTTGTTACAGACGTCCGCTATTATCTAACCATGATTCAAGGAATAAAAAGACTACACTTCCTTACTGATCGATGACTCAAAAAAAATTCCCAGCTCGTAGGCAAATGCGACTGCAGTTGCAACCTTGGTATACTCCACAGAGTCAGACCACGAGAACCCCACGACACTAGTTGTATCCCAAGGCGCATGAATGAGCGGGTTTTGATTGTCAAAAAAAGCTTCAAAAGGGAAGGACGAAGGGTAACCTTCCTTGTTCCAGCTGGCATGGTTAGAACATGCGTAGCCACACTACGACGAGGAAAGTAGTAGAGAAGCGCAACAACAAGTCAGGGAAAGAACTTTCGGAGGGCCAACGGCGGACGGTATGGGTCAATTATGGCAGCGACGAAATCAGTCAAGCCAGAGTGAAATAATCCTAGTGTTTACTATTGAGTCCTTGTGAGAGTGATGGACGGGGTAACTTACGGGTATCAGACCAACAACTTTGGTGACGCCAGGCTTCACACTTAGAAGCGCATCATTATTTTGGTTTCTAAGACTTGCAAGAAAAGAAGCACGTTCTGGGCAGTCGTATCAAGCTGCATCATGCTCTTGACTAGAATACCAGCGGTGCTGCAACTTTTGGCACAAGCCTCAGAGCATCAGAAGCCAACTTCCTCAGCAGCATATACCTAAAAGATTATACGAAATTTTAAGTGAAGCGAGTGGAATTCCACAGGAGTGGTTGGCGTGAAACCTACATGCGAAACGCCGGCGGATGGGCGGGTAGGCACGTTGATCCTACTGCGACTGTTTACCGAGGAAAAAGAAACAGGGTGAGAGGGTAAAGAAAAACTAATTTGCGGATGTAGTCTAGTACTGGGTTATAGAAAAGGGTGAAGAGGGGGCAAAGGAATGTGGTCCATGTATCGAGTAAGTCTGGTCACACTCGGGTCACAAGAAGTGACATCCGTGAACGTCAGTCAAAGTTAGCTTAGATCACAGGCAGATGTGGTGAGTTACCTACTTTTCCCTTCTACATTCCTTTTCTTCAGTGTTTGCCTCACCCACTGTCTCTCGAGACCTCTCGAGAGCAGCAGTAGGCAGTACTCGGCACCAAACCCCTGGGCAGGCCCAGCCTTCCGTAGGTGTGCTTGTGCGTTGTGCGGCGGTTCGAGGTTGATGTGGGCGTCTGCGCCCACATTGATAATCTGATCCGGATCGACGTGACCCAAGGTCAGAAGATGTGACCGCTTCAGGTCAGACTGGCTTTACCCCTCGTCAGTCGCAGCTTTACTTCTCAATCCACTCCTCTTGAATCTATAATCTCACTTGTGGGCACTAGAAACGGCCGTCATGTTGCGTTCAAATTCCTGACTTGCGAATTCAGTACCCCTCCCCCAAAATTTGACGAGATTGGGTTCTTGATAATGAGATTATCTTTGTGCGCCCATATGAAACAACACCTTTTAATTACATGAGCCACATGGGACTCACTTTTATATATAGCTTCTGAAGTGCTGTGGCCGAGCTTTAGGGACATTCTGGGGCTTTTCAGGGGGATTGGCTGCCTCGTGCATGTGTTAGACGGCATAGATCTT
>JABCKK010007969.1:0-21005 GCA_018221785.1 Calocybe gangraenosa
GCTGGAATTATTACTTCTGGCAGTAGTGGGCTGGCAGTCATCCGTATATCGTCTTCAAGGTGCATAGGAGACGTTGAGGTATGAATAGAGAACTCGTCTTCGTCGTACTAATAATAGTTACATAGCCACACTATATCAGCGTCTTCTCCTGCGGCAGACTTCGGCATGATAGTGATCGTTTACGTGTGAACGGGTGTATTATATTATATTTATTTATTTATTTATTTATTACGTTCCATCTTCTCACTCACTCAACTACTTGTCTTGCCCATGGGTGTCGTGCTCTGTAGCGACGGGGGTCTATTTGACTTTCGCTCAGCTTGCGTACGCTCGTCATGGAGCGCGCTTCTACCAGCTGTGTTTGTCTTTACTCTATGTCTCTTTACTCTCCCCCTCCCTGCTGCAGCCAAACCTATCTTAGCAAAGCTCGCACGCCCATTCAAAACGTATCTTACACTCGAAGAAGCCGAGGCCCTCGACGCTGATAACACCCGCGATAAAACGTCCGGCGAGGATCATGACGATGCTCTGATGTACGACAAGCTTACACCACCACCGATCCCCCTTTGGCGCACGCTAGTCTTTGTTCTCTTTGGACTGGTCGAAACCCTCTCCTGGCTCGCGTACGGCTCATACCTCCTCATCGACTCTGAAACCCCCACCCCAATATGGCAGCCAATTCGCGCCTTTCTCATGGCGTCCGTTTGGCTCTACACGGTTTTCCGTCCTGTCGCGCGTCCAACAGCTACATCGCCGTTTGACCTCTTTTCGTTGTACTCTATACTCCTTATAAGCGCGCTTATTCAAACTGGAGGAATCATATACGATCGGACAGTGTTCGGGGAGGACTGGCCGTCTCGTTATGTGTCAGCAGCCTTATGGACGGATTTGGCTGTGGTGAGCGTATTGGTGGTAGTTGTGGTTAGGATGCCGTTAGCTATACCCAGCGTGAGGGTGCATAAAGAGGACATCGTGAGTAATGTGTCAAATTCGTTGTGGACATGATCAGAGCTATAAACCAATTTCGTAGGGTATGTCTGTGTCGCCAGAAGATTATACGTCACTTTGGGGATGGATCACCTTTTACTGGGTTTACCCTCTCGTGCAGCGTGTATGTATCGCACATCATAGCCTCCTCATATGGCTCATGTTACTCTAGGGACGCGATACTACGCTCAATGAGCGGGACGTATGGGCGCTGAGCCCAACAATGCAGTCCCGACCTGTATTCATGAAGTTTGTTGCCATCCAGTAAGGACATGTCCATCTTATACTCCACTCCTTTCTAATGCGCTCTCAGGCGCGCGACACTACTTTGGAGGCTGTGGGCGGCTAATTCGCTTGACTTGCTGTACGTACTCTTTGATCTAAAGTTACTGCTCATGACCCCATAGCTCATGAGAAATTACAGTCTAGATTTCCTCTTGACCTTTGTGAGCGTTGCATTCAACTACGCTGGGCCGTTCTTCCTCAAGTTTGCCTTCTCGTTTTACCTTTCATCGAGTACCCCAGCTGATCCTTTCCACCTTTTTAGACGCATTCTCGATGCTATTGATCTGAAAAATCCAACCCCGGAAAGTCGTGCTCGGGCATATATTTATGCTTTCCTTGCTTTTGTGTGTTCAGTATGCAAGGTTTGTATTCTCCACCCGCTTCGAAAGCCATAACAATCCCAAAATTGAATTCTGTCTTTGGATAGGCCCAATCGGATATGCAGCATCTATGGTTTGGGCGGCGTGCCGCGACTCGTATACGCTCTGAGCTCATGGCTGCCATCTATGACAAGGCACTCAAGCGGAAAGACTTCTCTGGGATCATCGACAAGGCGAAGATGGAGGAGAAAAAGGAGAGTGAGCGCGAAAAGGAGGAAGCGGCGAAGGGGCCTCGAAAAAGCAACAAGGAGCGTAAACGACAGGAGAAGGAAAAGAGTGAGAGGGCTGACGATCCGAAAGCTGGTGCGGATGTAGGGAAAATTGTTAATCTCATGGCGGGCGACGCAAATAGGGTGCGTCATGTTTTTTTTAGTTCACTGTGATGTTGACTAGATTGGTAAACGCCTGTTAGGTCTCGCAAACGGTCTCGGCGTCATACTTTATCTATGGTGCTCCCTTTGAAATTGCCATTGCGGGCACGTTCCTTTACCAGTGCGTCACAATCTCACCCCGGTATCGAAAGCTTTATGATGTATAATTGACCTGGGTTTTTACCTAGGTTATTGGGTTGGTCCGCGTTCTCAGGCTTCATTGTGCTCATCGCAGGTTGGCCTTTGAACAGCTTCATCGCGAGACGCAGCATTCGTATCCAGAAAGGTGTTCTCGCCGCTCGCGACAAGCGCATGGGTGTCTTGAACGAGCTCATTGGCGCGGTCAAGTTCATCAAGTTCTTCGCTTGGGAGGAGCGGTGGATCGGGAGGGCGATGGATGCTAGGGAGGGGGAGATGAAGTGGATGATTAAGGCTCGGGTGAACTCTGTCATGTTTTATTTGCTTTGGACTTGTGCGCCTATTTTGGTGTCGATCATTTCGTTTTTTGTGTATGTGATGCAGGGTAAAGAGTTGACTATTTCTATTGCATTTACGGTTCGTCCCATCCCTTATTGGTTTTTTTTGTGTGCTGGAGCTGAGAACTTGTTTTAAACCTTTTAGAGCATTGCGTTGTTTGGTATGATCAGGTATGTATTGACGATTTTAACTCGCTAGGTTGTTTCATTCTCACTGATGGGAACAGAGCTCCTCTCAACGTCGTTCCCGCTTGGATTGTGCAGATTCTTCAAGTAATATGTCTAGCCCTTCGTTATACTGTCTTGCTAACTGAAAAATTTAGACTGGTGTTGCGCTAAACCGAATCGCAGTATACCTCGAAGAAGACGAAGTATCTGATCAGGTGTCATCCCTCAAAACACCGACATCTCACACAACGCCTGATGATGGGCCAGAAGGGGGCCTAGGCATTGAGAACGCTTCATTCAAGTGGAACGAGGTTGAGGAGAAAAGCGATGGGAATGAGGGTAACGGTAAAGGGAAAGGCAAGAGCAATGGCGGAAATAGCAGCGTGACTATACACGAAACGGACGAAACGATGACGGCTGTGGAAAGTGGGTCGATGGCTGATGAAGCTAGCCAAGTGCTGTTGGCGGACGCTGGTGATCATCGGTTTGAATTGAGAGATGTTAACGTGATGTTCCCAGAGGGCGAGTTAACTGTGATTACGGGGCCTACGGCAAGTGGGAAGACGGCGCTCTTGGTACGTCAATAATTCTATCTTTCCTGCTTGAATGTCCCGCCATAGCTTATTATTCCTACGATGATTGGCTTAGATGGCACTCCTCGGTGAACTTACACTTCTCCCCTCCACACCCCCAGGGAGGATCATCATGTCCAAAAACCCACACAAAGTCGATGCTCACGGTCATATGCATACCATCTCTTATGCAGCTCAGGCTCCGTGGCTTCGACATCAATCTATTCGTGACAACATCCTCTTTGGGTCTCCATACGAGGAGGAGAGGTACGAGGCTGTGGTGGAATGCTGTGCGTTGAAGCCGGATCTTGAGGTGTTGGAAGATGGGGACGCAACTGAGATTGGCGCACGTGGAGTTAGCTTGTCTGGTGGGCAGAAGGCAAGGTGAGTTTTGGGAGTGTAATAAGGTTTACAGCAAAGGCTGAACGGTTTCCTCCTTATAGAGTTGCATTGGCGAGAGCAGTGTATGCAAGGACGAAATATGTACTGTTGGATGATCCTCTCAGTGCCGTCGATAGTCATACATCAAGGTTCCTATACGAGCGGCTCCTCCGTGGCCCTATTCTCGCAAATCGCACTGTTGTATGTATAGCTATTCTTTCCCCTGGCAAATATTGTCTAACACCGGACTTGCAGATTTTGGTCACACATCACGTCGAACTTGTCCTTCCAGGCGCGTACTACCTAGTCCGAATGTTAGACGGTCGTATCGACACACAGGGTACGATCAAGGACCTCCAGGCTGCCGGTATTCTAGAGGCTATCAAACATGATGCTGCCGCCGAGGTGCAGCAAGAAGAAGTAGCTATAAAGCCCATGCCCACCGATGTTGTTGATGTGGTTGTAGACGCTAAAGATGCCAAAGAGGAGAAAAAGCCAAGGAAACTTGTCATAGATGAGCATAGGGAGGCTGGAGGCGTAAAGTGGTCTGTTTATAAGAGTTATCTGAAGGCTTCGTGAGTAGTCTTCGGCGCAGTCCTTGATGGTATTTTAGGCCTTTCTCATACACGGATAGATCGTATTGGATATGGGCATTCCTCGGTGTGCTCATTGTTGTTTCTCAGATGTTGGGCGTCTCGGAAAAAGTTTGGATTATGGTGGGTTTTCTCTTTTTCCTATACCACGGTATGCCGGGGAACTAATATCTTGTCAGATCTGGGGTGAAGCCTACAAAGATGGCTCGGATACTTCTGCATTCTATCGGCTGCGTTCTTTCACCACTCAGGAGCAGGAGGTTCAGGTTGATGGTTATCTCTCGTCACATTATCATACCAACACCGATGGGGTCCATGCCTGGTTCTTGAAAAAGGATCATTTTGGTATTGACTGGCCCAAGGCGACGCAACACCCTTTGTTTTATATAGGGATCTACGCAGCGATCGGGTTAGCGAGTGCACTCACGAGTGTGCTTTCCACCATCGCCCAATATACGGGTGCATTGAGGGCATCTCGTATTTTATTCAAGTATGTTCACACGGTTGTTCTTGCTGGTCGTGATACACGTCTCACTTTGATACAGACAACTGCTAGTCAGTGTTGTGAAGGCTACTTTTAGGTTCCATGACACGACGCCACAAGGTAAACCCTATCAATGGGCCTGGTTTACTGTTACTACGCTAAACAATATTTTTAACAAAGGTCGTATGCTCAACCGGTTTGGAAAGGTGCATAACATCACTCTCTTGTTTAGACGATCCTATTCACAATTGACATTAGGACATCGAAACGATTGATTCATCTTTGGCCGGATCTCTCCAGGCGGTGAACTCGTCGCTTGCTAATTTCTTTGCGTCTATTGTCCTGGTAGCGTGAGTAGCTCTCATTCGCTATTCGAATGCTGCTCCATTTGCTGACTCCGAATAGTGCTGTGTTCCCTTGGTTCCTCTTACCTGCCGTCTTCATTGGATTTGCTTATCGTGAACTCGCAATCGGGTATCTGAACACTGGACGTGATCTCCGTCGCATGGAATCCAACACTCGGTCACCTATTTTCTCTGACTTTGGCGAACTCTTAGATGGTATTGTCACCGTCCGAGCATTTGCAGCTGAACGGCGTTTCCTTGACAATCTGCACCGGAAAATTGATGTTACTACACAAGTAAGCAGGCCAGGAAATGCCTAATGAGATTTCTCTAACTGAATCTGTAGATGTGGTATACGTTCTGGATGACCAATCGGTGGCTGCTCATCAACTTTGACGCGCTTGGTGCCTTCGCTGTGCTGATAACGATGTTATTTTCTATCACAACGTTGGCTGATGGCGCTGGGCTGGCGGGTGTTTGTATCACAAGTGCAATGGCATTCACCTCTTCTAGTATGACAAGACCTTTTTGTTACTTCATGTTGCTAACCATGGTTTTCAGTGTACTGGGCTTGTCGGTTCTGGACAGGTTTGGCTTTAATCCTCATACAAGTAAAGTGGTGAAATCTGACGTTCCTCCAACAAAGCTTTGGAATTGGACCTCAAGTGAGTGTTCTTACCCGTTACTCCATGTATCGCTACTGACAAGGAGATCAGTTCCGTCGAGCGGGTTGTAGAATAGTGAGCGTGATCTGCTGCCCACTTAGATCTGGCTAATGTTATCCCAAGTCTTGACCTTCCACAGGAACCCCCTACCATCATTGAATCTAATCGGGTCCCTGCATACTGGCCGTCAAGCTCCAACAATGATTCTCTTATTGCAGTAGAAAACCTCGTCGTCAAGTATGCGCCTGATCTTCCGGCCGTTCTTCAGGACGTATCGTTCACCTTGAAGGCAGGAGAACGTATCGGACTGTTAGGTAGAACAGGTAAGATCTTCTTTTCTAAACATTAAACAAAGCCTGATCATCTATCACGACATAAAAGGAAGTGGAAAATCGACACTTGCTATGAGCATGCTGAGATTTGTACGTATACGTCAGACTCGAGGAACACTCCCTCACCCTTTGTGTCTTACAGGTTGATCCAGTCAGTGGACGAATCATGATTGACGGAATTGATATCTCGAAAATTGGGATTCACGATCTACGGTCTAGACTGGTAAATCCACTTGAATTATGCAAAATCCACGATCTGACTTTTCATAGACATTCATACCTCAAGTCAGTAGCAAGTAACCAACACCACTGAAGTAGTCGGTCACTAACATCATCTTAGGATGCTACGCTTTTCTCTGGTACACTCAGGGACAACTTGGATCCCTTCGGCGAACATACTGATAGCGAATGCTTGGACGTTCTCTTGCGCGTTCATATGATTTCTAACAGCCCATCTGGCTCGCACCCAGCTTCTACAAGTTCTTCTCGCGCCGCATCTATCCACGGGATAGAACGTGCTGAAACGGCCGATTCTATCTCGACCACCACCACTGATGTCGATGCCAAAACCACCATCTCTTTGGAAACACAAGTTTCCGCTGGTGGTGCCAACTTCTCACAGGGCCAGCGCCAGCTGATCGCCATGGCACGAGCCCTTCTCCGGCGTAGTTCTATCATCGTCTTGGATGAAGCCACAAGTAGCATCGATTTCGCCACAGACGCCAAGATTCAAGCTACAATTCGTGAAGAGTTCAATTCATCTTTACTTCTGACCGGTTTGTGGTATTTGATGGGTAGACATCTAGAGTTCCTGACCATGATTTCAGTTGCTCATCGTCTACGCACTGTCATTGACTATGATCGTCTTATCGTCCTTGACAAAGGAAAGGTCTGTACTGTTATCATCAACTTGCTCGTTAACTACTCACCAATCTGCTCTTAGATCGCGGAATTTGACACTCCATGGAGATTGATCCAAAAGGACAATGGCATATTCAGAAACATGTGTCTCAAAAGTGGCACCTTTACTGAACTAGAGGCTGCTGCAAAGAGCAAGGCGACGCTCGATGGCGAACTTTAATTTAGGGTAGATAGGTAATTTCACTATGTGGTTCATATTTATATATATATCAGGGGGAATATAGTAATGTTATCAAGCCTACCTAGAACTTGAGTCAAACTTTCAGTCGGTTGCTTTTCAGTCAGTTGCTTTTTTCGTTGATGGTGTCCTACCGAACCACCGCTAGGAGCTCTGCTAGAGCTGTAGCTATCACGTACGAGTACAGAAATATATCCCTCATAAAGCACCCATTCATCTTTCGATAACCTATAAAACAACTACCATATTGATTATTAAATGCTTTGTTATCGCGGGTTCAAATTTTTGAAGAGGTCAAGTTACATTTGTTTCCCCTTTTTCAATGAATCTGATTTGGCAAATACGTCGGGCAAGCTGTAAAAATTTTGAGAGGAAGGTCTGTGGGTTCTGCGGAAACCCAATGAATGATATGTTCTATCTAATATCTACGTCAATGATAGTAAGTACCGCCTGATCTTTTCTTGCCTTTGGGGTTTCCCGACAAACGAATTTGTTTAAGTATACCGAATGTGAAACGCTGACTAGGAAGGATTGTACGTTCTACCCTCCTATTTACTCGCCATGGACTTAGTAACCGGTACCGCGTTCCGTGTTCTCGTCAGCACTCCTTATATGCCCGGCTTCAATGAGTTGCTGTGGAAACTTTACACACTGTCGACATATGTGGACCATGAGCCTCACTGTCAACCAGACGACGGACTCGACTAAGGACCCAAGGCGTGCTAAGTAAATTCGGACAACTTTAAGATATCGAAAGGGTCATAATCTAGCTCGTCAAGACCGTGTAACGAATACTGTGTCCCGTACTGTTCATTAAGCGCACCAAGTCTCAGCAGTCCCTCTGCTCGACCCGGCTATAAACTCATGTGTTGGCCAACAGCAACTTCTATAGCCGTTAGCATCGACCCGGCCTCCTTTGCCTTCCCCAATCTCATCTCTAAAGCGTCCACGAAATCTTTTATACTGTGCACACCGCAACAAAAGTGGGTAACACAAGGGAGTAGCTCTCCCCGCCCAATCATTTCCAACATAGGTCGTTCTGTACAAAACATCTGGGTAACGAATTTACGCACTGCTGACATGGCTGATAAGACCTCGTTCACTAGAGAAGTGTGAGATGGCCGTGGACGGTTCCCAGTCAATTCGAATACACCGAGGGTACATTGCGAGCGAGATAGCATGTGTGCGTTTCGATAGCCGTAAGCTTCGAGGGCCTCGCGTCCAAGTGTAAATTCTTAAGTGCTGGCAAAATTAGAGGTCTTAAAGCAGAACCCCATAATTGTAGTGAGAGTGTGTGAAGGTGCGGCAGAGTTATATCTTCTCCAACCTTTCCCTCTGGCTCAGAGTCTTCCACACACGCGGTGAACTCCTGTAGGACTCGGCATCGATGTAGAATAAACCACATCTGTTCTGCGCGCGGTTTGTATGGAACAGATTCAAGGGATATAACTCTAAGCTGATGCCACGGTATATACATGCCTAACAGGTTTTCGACAACCCTGCTCGGTTCGGTCACGATAGGAAAACCGTGTGTTACTCTCAGGTTTTGCAGCTTATGGGCCTTTGAGAAAATCGCTATATCCCTGATAGACGGGGTATCAAGATGGGTCAAGAGACGACCAAGAAAAGTCCAACTCTTCCATAGACGCAAGTGTTTCGGGTGATGCGGCAAAAAAGCTCTTATAGGCGCGAGGGCCAAGGGACGATCGGAAGACTTTGATTCGAGGAAGACGGGGGATGACAAGTTCTTCCATGATGAGTTGATCTAGTGGAGTTGTGCTGTGGTCTTCAGCTTGATGAGCCGGTATTTTAGATGATGCAACTGAAGAGAGTGCGTATAAGGCTTGAGATCATCTTCTTGACATGATGATAAGAAACCCATGAGCCTTCAACTTCAGTTGGTGGCTTACAAGTGCGGTACATTCGTGTAAATCTCAACCTCATGAGAATAACTTTATTGGTACGATCCTGACATAACGATCAAAAAAAGTGGATACAACCAGCTAGGAAGGAGTGCGCGCATATATCTACAGATCCTTGTCGTCGTTTGTATCGTTTTCGTCCGTGTCCGTCATAAGAAAACCCCTCTCTGTCTCTTTCATGTGCAAGAATCCATCGCCATGCTTGTACTGCTTCCACACTAGGTATAGCGCTTGTTTGTCATCTTCACCAAGAGGTACACTTTGGTCAGCTTTGTATGGCAACCAGGTGAACGCCGTCTGAGTAGCAACACCACCAACGACACACAAGCTTAGCGTTGGAGATACACACCAAAGAACAATGACAGCAGCGACGAATATCTGAACGAGCTGGGGGGCGATGTCTGCCCAAAATGCGAGGCGCCGGATGCCAGTAGACGGAGTTGCGTACCCAGATTGAAAAACAAGGAGTTCGAGATGTCGAGGTAGCATGAGGATTGCGGCTCCAGCAAGAACACACCAGGGAAGAAAAAGAAGAACACGAAGCAGAACCGGAAGCGCACTAGACAAAGAGAGCTGTGAATGGGAGGAGTCGAGATCGTTCAGGATAGTGTTTTCGACCATGCAAGTTGAGTTATCTGCAAAAGGAAGTAAAGAAAAGAGCTCTTGAGCGGTTCGAGTAAGGTCTTCGTGTAGGAGCTAGTAGTAATTAGATATTTAGCAAAGTACATGTTGCCTTCCGTCCATGCCAAACCTTTTCCTCAGCTGTTGGTGCCGATCGGTCACCAAAGCTACTATCTGTACCGTGACCTGAGAGAGACGAAACATCATGATCAGAGGAAGGCTAGGCGTAGCTTGTCAGTATCCCGGCACAAGCACATGATATATAACCAAACATATGGCTCATCCTCGGATTGTGCTTCGGGCGTTTCGCCTGATATAGGAAGAGGCAGATTAGGTTGGCTGTAGAGACTCTTGAAACGGGTAAGCTAGAATTAAAAGGCGGGACCCGAAAGCAAAAAGGCCTACTGCCGAACGGGCCCGTGTAACCTGTGGAATCAGTTGATTATGCAAAGGGGTAGGAGCCTCGATGGCGTCTAACGAGGGTGAAGGGGTTAGGGGGACTGAGTATGCGCTAGAATTTAAAAGCTAATCTACGTATTAGGAGGCATTTTCTTATAGTGCAAGCTCAGCCTACCTTGGCATGCTCTTGCCCCATCACTTCAAGGAACTTCTGTTCTGCACACTGACGGCCTAAGTACTCAACCGCGCCATGTGTAGGCAAGCCAATGTTTTTATTGAAAATTCGTTGCCCGATGCTAGAGAAAAGATCCACATTCTCGTCGACAGGCGTGGTGAGCTGTGAACCAAAGGAAGATTCGTCTGTTCTGTCAGAATCTACTCGCGTCACGACAGTGCTGAGAGGTTTAACAGACTCAACCTAAACATAAATTAGAGGAGAGCGCACGCTCAACATGATTTAAAAGACTTACAATGGGTGAGTCTATCAGAGGCGTCGACATGGTGGTTTCGATGATCGTTTTGCTATGAGGCTTGTCGGAGCTACATACAAACCGGAAATCTCCGTCATGTGTTTGCCGATGTCCCTGCACTTAATATTTCTACTGGCCTACCTGCTGAGTAGTACTCGGCAGGTAGGCCAGTAGAATACAAGTACTCTCTTCAAAGGGAATACTGCATACACCGCCAGCTATGTTACTATCGAGAGCATACGGTTCTCACCCATGTAATTTCTACCGGCGTTTTCCGGAACGGTGGGATAATTTAATGCAAAGGTAATCAACTCGTAAGGTCCGAACCGACCATTGTTACTCACCTACTCACCTTCTCTAGATGTTTCTACCCGTCGAAATCTGGCGCGAAATCTTGGAATATCTGCCAGCGAAGAGTCTCACAGACTTTATGCGCACTTGTTGGGCTTTCAGACGACTGGGCTCGCCACTACTCTTTAAGGCCTTTAAATTCCAATCCTACGCTGCTGGAGATTTTTACCCTCCCAAAGATGACTCAGGGCGGGCCTGCGATGCCTTAGAGAGGTTCCTGTATTATGCGTCAGATGATATAGCCCCACACGTGCTGACTTGCAATTTCTATGCCTGGTGGCGTTCTGACGGTGTCTACTCTTCTTTGGTCAAATACTACGATATCGTCCTCGATGCGGTTTTTGCAAAACTTCCTCGTTTCTCTAACTTGAGGCGCCTAGAATTTTTATTCACCAACTTCAACTACCAAGCTCTCTCGCAAGTTTCTCGCTTGCCCACCTTGGATGTCCTTAGCCTCAGCTTTTGCAAGGTGCTCACCTCGGATAAAGACCACGGACCCTTGCCCATCGTCACTACACGCAGTCTCATGCTCATCGATTATTCTCGTCCCGAGGAGTTCTCGCAATCCGGAGCGAATAAGTGGCGGGAAATTATAGACACCAACAGCCTTCAAACTCTCCACATTCGCACGGATCAATCTATAACAGCCTTCTTTGTTGACGTAGCCACGATGAAACCATTCTCAGCCGTACAACACTGCCACCTACCCCTTTCTCTTGCCCTTGTCGCCCATTTACCCTTGGTTCTACAACAGCTTCCTTCCCTCCGTAGGCTGAACCTCTATGAATACCTTGGTTTCGATAGTGCCCAGTGTGAAACTCTGGCACAGGAACATCGTCCTTTTACACCCCCTCTGTTGGATGCGTATCATGGCCCACACGAGCTTCTCCATCTCGTCCTTCATCCGGGAATGCGTTCATTGTCGCTTACTAGCTTCGGACGGAAGGGACGTCACCCCAGTATACTGGCTGAGAAGTTGACTTTCTACGAGCACAGTCTGAGAGACCTCGAGCACATAATACTCAGCCCGTCTGATTTGAACTACCTGCTCTATTCGACAGTCTGTTCTTTGTTCCCGAAGTTGCATACGTTTGTTCTAGACGCACATGATGACATATCCCCACCCGGAAAAGTAAATATTTCCATCTATACTGTTGAAAATTGCAACATTCTCTTAGGGCTTTTCCCACAACTTTCCGTTCGACAAACTACCTAAGGGGATCGAAATATTTATGCTGTGCTTTCATACACAGATCGTAGCCGAAGCCGAGAAAGACTTTTTATTGTTCCAAGATAGGCTGGTGGCCCACCTTCCATCGTTGAAATATTGTTCGTTGACAGATCATAACAACCGCTTGTTCTACGAGAAGCACACGGGCACAGGATCGGCACTTTGTCATTTTTTTCCTTCTCCAGATTACCTCACCGAAGTGGAGACTCAGTACATGACGTCAATAAACAAGATATTTTGTTGAGTTGTACCGTATACGATAGTGAACACTGGATATAACGTATTTATGGGAATGCGACAAGACGGCGCTTCTGCGTGAGCGTCAGGTACTTATGAGGGCGGAAAATGGAAGGTCAATTGTCCTTGGTGCAAGGGGTCATAGCTACCTTGTATCTTGCTACATGCTTCGGGGACTATTGCATACCCACGCTTAGGTCGTGTTTGTAACGGGACCTTGCCTCGTTTGCTCAGTGACGATTTCCAACGCTACTTTTACGGTCACAGTGTCGGGCGATATTGATGTTCAGACTGCGATTGAGATATTTGCTCTATCTCATGTCAGCCAGATCATCTGGAACGGCAAATCATGACCAGGTGTCCACCGGACGTCTTACGGGAGTCTAAAGGCCACTCTAAGTAAACCTGAGCTTGGCGCGAAGACGGGACCCGGAAGGAAAAAAGCCTACTGCTGAACGGGCCGGTGTAACCTGTGTGGTAAGTTGATTATCCCAAGGGGTACGAGCCTCAGTAGCATCTAACGAGGCTGAAGGGGTTAGGGGGACTGAGTATGCACTAGAATTCAAAAGCTAAGTGACATATTAGAAGGTAATTTTTTTATTGTACAAGCTCAACAAACGTTGGCATACTCTTTGGCATGCTTATGCCCCATCACTTCAAGGAACTTCTGTTCTGCAAATTGACGGCCCAGGTACTCAACCGCACTACATGCGCGAACGACAAAAAAACCATCACTTTCAGGTCTTTCAACCTTGCTGAATGTGGTCAGAAAGAACTTACATTTAATGTTGTCGACTACAAAAATCACTTCAACGAAGTCTCACCAACGCAGCCCTCATTCATTCGGGAGTTTCAAGGAGAATCATATAACTCATGGTAAGAAGTTTTCGACTGTTAAAAACTAGCGGTTTGTAACACCCTCAAATCGCTATGGCCGGCCCGCAGGGGCGGATGTCCGGGGAACCTTGGCCCCGAACTTGTTAATGTATTTTACAGGCACTTAGCCGCCGAGAGAATCACAATGGCCAGCTTGTACAGTCGTTGATTATTTTTTTAGGTCCAATTAGTTACCCATACTCATGCCAATATTTTTTAGTTAGTGCTCTACAGAGGAACAGTTTGGGGTGGATTAGGTCAAACCAAGCCTTCTTTTCATGAGGGACTAAATCACTGATACATGACAGCCACTAACCTGGTCGGATCGAGTTACATACGATTATTCTGCACCTATCCAAAAGTCTCGTCAGATTTCCAATAAGTATCAAGATACTTGGTTTCTTCTTCCGCACCGCACAGGACCTTACCATGACTGACCGTATCGGGCGCTCGACCTCCTACACTACAAACCCCGCGATAAGAGCTACAGAGCTGCGCAATACTGAGACACAAGCTGGATTCTACTGTAGTCTGTATGGTGATTTCTACCGGCGTTTTCCGGAATGTGGGATGATTCGCTGTTGCCAAGGTAATCAACCCTATACGACACATTCGACTCAGGACCTGGCACAACACTGGTTCTGTGAGACTGGGCCATCTTTCCTGGGCCTTGCAGCTGATTTTTACTTCTCTCGATGTTTTTACCCGCCGAAATCTGGCGCGAAACCTTGGAATATTTGCCAAGAAAGAGCCTCGCAAACTTCATGCTTACTTGTTGGATGTTCAGACGACTGGGCTTACAACTACTCTTCAAGACCTTTGAATTTCATCCCTATATTTGTGAGGATTCGTACCGACCATTGCAGCAGGTGATATATATGCCTGACGATTATACGGTCATCAATGCTTTGGAAAGGCTCCAATTCTATGCCTCAGATGATATAGCCCGACACGTGCTGATTTGCAACATCCAACCCTGGCTGCGCTCTCATTTTCGTGGTTATTCTTCTTTCGACAACGATATCGTCCTCAAAAGATTTTTTACACTACTTCCTCGTTTCCATAACTTGAGGCGCCTAGATTTTTCGTCAACCGTCTTCGACCACCACGCACTCTCACAAATTTCTCGCGTGCCGGCCTTAAATGTCCTTCTCCTTACCTATTGCCAGGTGCTTCCCTCGGATGATGACGATGTACCCTTGCCCACCATCTCTGTACGCAGCTTCACGGTCAGCGATCGTTATTATTCATCCAGATCGAAGAAGTGGACGGAAATTCTAGATAAAAATTGCCTTCTGAATCTCTGCCTTAACTCACAACCACTTATCGCAGCCTTCTTTGTCGATGTAGCCATATCGAAACCCTTTCCAGCCGTACAAAGCTGCAGACTGCTTGGTTCTTCTACCCTTATCGCCAATTTATCCTCGGTTCTACAACGGCTTCCTTCTCTCCGTAGACTGGGCATCTATCGATGCCTCAATAGCAATGTTGATCGGTGTGAAACTCTGGCACGGAAACATCATCCTTCTACACTCCCGTTGGACGCGTACCATGGCCCATACGAACTCCTCCATGTCGTTGTTAATCCGAGAATGCTTTCATTGTCGCTGATTAGCTTCAGAGACGAGAAATGTGATCCTAGTGTCCTGGCAGAAAAGTTAACTTTGTACAAGGACAGTCTAAAAGACCTCGAGCACATGAGACTTAGGCCGTCTCATTTGAACCACCTATTCATTTCAACAGTCTGTCCTTTGTTCCCGAAGTTGCGTACGTTTGCTCTAGAGGACAAAGGTCTTGTGACTTTCACACCACCAGTAAAAGTTTCCGTTTTTATCTAGACTGTTGTCATCCGCTTACATATTCCTTTAGCGCTTTTTGCGCGACTTCCCGTTTGACAAACTACCTATAAGTATCGAAATTTTCAAGCTGGACTGGTCTGCAAAGAGCATTGAAGAAGCCAAGACAGAATGCCCTGTGTTCAAAGATAGGCTCATTGCACATCTTCCATCTTTGAAAATATGTTGGTTACAAGATACCAAGCACCACTTGTTGTACGAGAAGCGCAGAGGAACTGGACTAGCACCTAATCAATTACTAGACAGGATATTTTCTTGAATTATACTATATACGATAGTTGGGGCGCTTAGGTATATGTACGTCATATCAGAACAATTGTCCTACACGTCGGCTGCGGTCCTAAGGGCCAAGCTTGTTACGTGGAATGCATACCGCACCTAAGATGACCTTACTCACACCTAACCCATCGAGTGCTGTGTGCGCCCCACAACTACGTTTATAGCTGCCGCAGATTGATATACACACGACATCTATGCTGAAGGGCCTAATTTGCCCGACATTTATCCGATGTGAAATACCGCTCCTCGTAAGTTTCTTAGCATGACTTTTCAACTTCTTCGCTGCCCAGGTGATAAGGTCATGCTTCTTATTCTCGACTCCTCACGGCCCGCCGCGCTTGCTCATCGCGTCTACATAACGGGGCGATCATTTTTGGATCACAAGCGACGTTGATTGAGCCCACGCAAACCCGCCTTTGCAAATGCGAGGACTCCTGACGGTATTCAGTTCGGTATTGGGGCTGGTCTCGTTGATAACAGCAGCACAATGGCCAGTTCATGACGATGGTTTGACAGATGCCATAGTGTGGGATCACTATTCCATGTCTATTAATGGTCAACGAACGTTTGTATGGTCCGGCGAATTTCATTACTGTAAGTCAGCATGTCTAATTACCCGCTAGTAATGATTGACCCTTGTGATATATACAAAAGGGCGAATACCTGTGCCAGAGGTGTGGCGTGACTGTAAGGATCATAAATGCAACCTTGCTGAATGTGGTCAGAAAGAACTTACTTTTAATGTTGTCGACTACCACGATCACTTCAACGAAGTCTCACCGACGCAGCCCTCATTCATTCCAGAATTTCAAGGAGGTTCATATAATCCATGGTAAGGAGTTTTTTGGTTATCAAAAACTAGTGGTTTGTAACCTGACACTGTACCATCAAATTGTTAGGGGCGGCCCGCAAGGCGGATGTCCGGGGAACCTTGGCCCCGAATTTGTCAACGTATTTTACAGGCACTTAGCCGCTGAGAGAATCACAATGGCCAGCTTGTACAGTGTGTGGTTCTCTTGAAGTCCAATGAGTTTACCCATACTCACGTTAAGTTTCTTGTAGTGCTCTACGGAGGAACAAACTGGGGTGGATTGGGTAAAGCCAAAGCCTCTTTTTCATGAGTACTGAGTTACTGATACGACGTGCATGACAGCGACTAACCTAGTCGGAACAAGTTACGATTATTCTGCACCTATCCAGGAATTTCGTCAGATTTCCGACAAGTATCATGAGACCAAGATACTTGGTTTCTTCTTCCGCGCCGCAAAGGATCTTACCATGACTGACCGTATCGGGTACTCGACCTCCTATACCACAAACCCCGCGGTAGGAGCTACAGAGCTGCGCAATCCCGAAACACAAGCTAGATTCTACATTACCAGACACGACACTAGCGCATCTCTTGAGACTTCAGATTTCCAGATACACGTTGCTACAACCTCCGGAAATCTCACCGTCCCCCAATTTGCTTCATCTGTCCGCTTGGCAGGCCGCCAGAGTAAAGTGATCGTGACGGATTTCAGGTTTGGTAAACGGACTTTAGTATACTCTACTGCAGAAATTCTTGCCCACTCTGTCGTGGACGGGGAGAGCGTGCTAGCGCTATGGCTTCCCGCTGGGGAGTCAGGCGAGTTTAGTATCAAAGGTGGTTCCAGGGTGCGTCGCGTCGCGTCGGGCACGGGTGGGGCTTTCCATCAGATAGGTGATGATCTCGTCGTTTCGTACAAGCAACAAACGACGCAATCTGTACTTCAATTTGACGATTTTCGCATCTTGCTACTTCCGCGGACTATTGCGTACCGTTTCTGGGCACCCACGCTTACACAGGACCCAATCGTTTCCCCGGAAGAGGTCGTGTTCGTGACGGGACCTTACCTCGTTCGCTCGTTGACAATTTCCAATGCTACTTCCACGGTCATAGTGTCGGGCGATATTGATGTTCAGACTACGATCGAGATATTTGCTCCATCTGGTGTCAACCAGATCGCCTGGAATGGTAAATCATTACCAGCTGTCCACCGGACATCTTACGGGAGTCTCAAGGCCACCTTAAATAAACCTGAGCTTGACCCACAAGCTTTCGCAGCAAAGTCGCTCACCTTTTCAGACTGGAGATATTCGGATGCGCTGCCGGAACGCCACGCTACGTATGATGATTCCAATTGGGTCGTCGCGGACCACATGGAAACTTCCAATCCCACTCGACCACAGACAAAACCTGTGTTGTACGCTGACGACTATGGGTATCATACTGGTGTGCAGATATTCCGAGGCCGGTTTCAAGGAAAGACCGCATCAGGAGCAGTGATGAGGGTGCAAGGGGGGACGGCGTTTGGGTGGTCTGCATGGTTGAATGGGGGTTATATTGGGAGCTTTGCAGGGAGCGCTGCTGCAGCCTCTGGAACTCTTACATTGTCATTTGCTAATGCGACACTCTTGAGCTCTGAAGAGGGGGATAACGTGTTGACAGTTGTTATGGACCATTCTGGGCATGATCAGCGTGCCGATGCACTTCTTCCCCGAGGAATTCTCTCGGCCTCGCTCCTCGCTACCGCTAACACGACAGCAACAACATTCTCGCGATGGACCCTAGCAGGTAACGCAGGCGCGGAGAGCAATATTGATCCCGTTCGAGGTGTGATCGCAGAAGGAGGGCTACATGCTGAAAGGCTTGGGTGGCACCTTCCCGGATTCGATGATGCAGGGTGGGAAGTACGATCGCCCTCTGATGGGGTTGAAGGTGGCGGAATTGGATTTTTCCGCTCCACGTGCGACATAGATTTACCCGAGGGTTACGATGCGGCTTTGGAAGTGGTGTTGACGGCACCTGAGGGGAGTTTATTGAGAGCACAGCTGTATGTGAACGGGTGAGTTGGACATGTCTTTAGTGGATATCGCGACATACTTTGAACCGTCCATGTGCAGGTACCAATACGGCAAATTCGTGCCTCACGTCGGGCACCAGACGGCATTTCCTATCCCGCCTGGTATTGTAAACCTGCGGGGGTCCAATGTTATAGGACTAAGTGTGTGGTCACAGACGGCGGATGCTCAGGCAAAAGTAGATGTTGATTGGAACGTGTTGGGGTTGTACCAGAGTGGGTGGGATGCTGGATTTGACGCAGAGTATTTGCAGCCTGGGTGGACAGCAGACAGGCTGCGATTTGCGTGATTTTCTTGAATTACTGTACTTCTGGCCTTGCTCTGTTTTAAACTTAAACGTACAATGATTGATCGATCAGAGATGGCCATCTGACGTATCGGAAAACTAAAATCTCGGCAATTAGCGCCTTGCTTCCATCTTCGGTTGCCGATCAAGGGCCACCTCATGTCCAGTTTTCTACTTAAATCGCACTTCAGTCTTGACAGGCTGAACTAGAGCCTTTCACCATCGCCACCGAGTCCCTCGAGTCCCTCGAGATTACTTCCAGTCCGTACATCTTTCGAGTATCCTCAGAACCGGGATGGTACGATACCCACCTCGGACCGGTAACGACGACTCATGGGGGTTATTGAGTGGCATCATGGGTTTTTCTTTCGTCGCGTCTCTTGCACAGGGAGGGTTGATGGGGGACAGCGTGCGGTTTTTCATCATAGGCACACTTATTGAGGCAGGGCGTAGGTTGTTCCAATGGCTCATGGAGCGGTACAAGTTTCGTTCGTACAATCTCACGGTCATTCTCGAATTTGAATTTTTTGCAAATATTGACTTTGCTTGACCCCATTTTAGAGTATTGCATCACGGCAGAATTCACAGAAGGAGATCCATCTTACGAATGGGTGGCACATCTTCTGGTAGGCCTCAGTTTTGCACGTTCATAAGCATATATTCACGCGTCTTACTCCTCAAGACACAGGAAAATGTATGGCGTCGTTCGCGTCACTTTCGAGTCAACGAGAAGAACTCCAAGCGAAAGTGGGGTCTCAAATTAGGGCCTGAAGTTGATGGGCACGCAGATTACGTTCCAACCTACAAGGAACCACAGATATTTCGATGGAAAGGTTACTGGATTGAGATTAAGAGGAGTCAAGACACGAGAATCAGTCACCCTCCGGGGAGTCATGCAGCCTCAACCATATTCATGTCGTGGGTCGCATAGCATGAACTCGTCCCCCTCTCACATCTGAAGGACTCACTCTCGTATTGAACAGCTTTTACACGTTGGATATGCATGTACTGTACAAATTTGTCGAAGAAGCACGTGTTCGATACAAGGAAGTTAGCATGCCCCACGTAATTGTCTACATGGCCGATATGGTGGGCGCTGAACCTTTTTTTCTAAACTGTATCTCCTACTTACATGTCTGGCAATTCAGCCTACCTATGGCCCGAATTTTGTATGGAGTAATGTCAAACGTAAAACTCGCAGGCCGTTGAGCTCCATTATCTTGATGGAAGGCGTCGTCGATTCTCTTGTCAAAGATGTCCAAGAATTTATTGGCACAGAGCAGTGGTATGTTGAGGCGGGTATACCGCATCGACGCGGATACCTTCTACATGGCCCTCCTGGTACTGGTAAAAGTAAGCCCATGGATTCAGAGCCTGCTTCATTTACCTCACGCGTTTCTTTGTTTGGTAGCGTCGACCATCTATGCACTGGTACGGTTATTCTCAAGTTTCTTATTCATACATCCCTAACCTCTCCTGAAGGCTGGAGAACTGGGTCTCGAAATATATGCGCTATCTCTAGCATCTGGATTGTACGTTTTGTCACCTCTATCGACTTCTCGTTGTCTGAATAGAGACACAATAGTGTTGACGATGCTTTCTTGCAAAAAGCTTCCGCCGCGATACCGAAAAATTCGATCTTGTTGATTGAAGACATCGACTGCGCTACTTCACGCGAAGACGTGGACGACGGCCGGCCAAACCATCAACCCATTGGATTCGTTGGGCCAAACGCCGGCCCGGTGTATCCAAGAACATCCTTAGTAACACTATCAGGTCTTCTCAATGTCCTCGATGGCGTTGGCAGTGAGGAAGGAAAACTATTTTTTGCTACAGTATGTAGCTATCCCTCCCAAATGGACCGATATTTTGTACTAATGTTTGCCCTTGGATTTTGTAGACGAATCACATTGATAGGCTTGATGCGGCTCTCGTCCGCCCTGGTCGAATAGACATGAAGATCCAATACAAACTCGCAACCAAGCCACAAGCTTCTGCCCTATTCCTCCGATTTTTCGATCGTCCGCTCCCCTCGTCATCTTCAACTCCCGAAGCCCCCGCCGTTGATAAACCAGATGGGATAGCCGTGGCTGACCTCGCTGCCCAATTCACTTCGCATATACCCGAACACACATTCTCCATTGCGGAGCTCCAAGGCTTTCTTCTATCGTGCAAAAGAGACTCCAAGCGGGCCGCTGACGGGATAGCAGAATGGGTCGTGGGGCAGCTCCAAGAAAGAAGTGAAAAACAAACACGAGAGGAAGATCGGAAGAGGGAAGCGCAGAGGAAGAGGGACGAGCGTGAGAGGCGGCAGGTGGAAGGAGCTGTAGCGACGATTGGGAATATGGTAGGCGGGGGTTTTGGGAAGATGGTGCTTGGAGGTGGGGGTGGGATGGTGACGGGCGGGGCGGTACCGCTGCCTAGTGTGATATCGCCTCCTTCTACGCCTTCACCTGC